>OY757904.1:82668388-82743388 GCA_963585895.1 Sepioteuthis lessoniana | reverse complement strand
TATATATATATATATATATATATATATATATATACATACATATATATATATATATATTGACTATGAAGTTTGCAATATTTATTATTAAAGATGGCTCAAAATCAATGATAGAGCTTTCATATTTGAGTTAATATTGCGTAGACTCAGGATCAACGGTGCTTGACCAAATGAACACATCAGCGAGAAACTGTCAGTTGCTAAGCCCCAATCACTCTGTGTCTACGCTATCCTTAAAGTAACGGACTTTAAAAGTATTTGATTTTCATATTAGAGGTTTTAGAGCCACTCTCTTTGGTTGTGCAATGGCTAAAATGCCCCGAAATTATCTAGTTTGAACTCCACTCGCACTATTGGTTTTCACTGCTGTTCTTCCAAATTGTTGGCTTTGCCAAATAATAATCCACAAAGTTTGATATACCATTAAAAGAAAGAAGACCTGCTATGGTAGCGTTGAGCTTCGTTTTTATATTTTTGGTTTTATATATATATCAGGCTAATATTATCCGTTCTGGATAAACTCCAGGTACATTTTGTTAAGATGTAAATAAACTTTCTTTTTTTTTTTTTTTTTTTATAAAAGATTGATATGGATGAATGTGCACACTTACATATAAATAAACGCATATACATATATAAATATATATATTTGAACTTATTATGTATAGTTTAAAGTCTAAGAAATATCTAAAAAAATAAAGTTTTCTTGTAGCAAAAAATCGAGACAATGAATTTTTAATTCAAACTAAATATACTCAAATGCTCGGAGTATTTAACCAAAAGATCAGTTTTTACTGTCTTATTTGAACTAATATCTCTGGGTATCTGTATTATTTCACAATGGGTACTTCTCAAATCGGTTTGATAATCGCAGTCCAAGAAACTGACAGTCACCAAGCGCCGTTGACTATATGTTTACGCTATCCTAACTTAGATATATATGCTTTATCATTGATTTTGAGCACTTATTTACAAATTTAGTGAACGCTATATATATATATATATATATATATATATATATGTATAGCATATACTATGCGCATTTTACATAAATATAGCATATTATTTGGAATATATATATACATATATATGTATATATATATATATATAAGAGTTAAGATAAAAGATGATTTTGTTGTATTTTCTTTTTTTTTTCGTAGAAAAAATTCAAACGTATGACACTCTTTTTCTCCCTCACAAATGCGAGAAGCCTTGCCGTAACCTTAAAATTTGGCTAGTTTTCCTTTTATTTCTTTGTTTACATCTATATCAATGCATTGTGTTCTGAACGCGAGAAACGCGAGTTTCTTTGTGCGTGCATGTGCTTTTGTTTATTGTACCAGGTTATCACAGGTTTTTTTCACCTCAAACAACGTGCCAAAGTGTTTGCTCCTATCTCTCTGATACGAATCATTGAAGAACCAGCTTCCGAAGACGTGTTCATTCTACAGTACAAGTCGACCCTTTTATAATCTTGTACATTTGCGTAGGCTTGAGCAGCGATACCACTTGGGAATACAGAACAGTGTTAATCCTAAGGTCCCAGCTATGGGTTAAATCGTAGCACTATTGTTCTACAAAGATAGCTTTTGGCTTTAACTACCCCCCCAATGATGATATTAAACGAATAAACCAAACCTAATCAGAAGGTCGGCTCCAGGTGTAGAGATTTTTTAAGCGTATTAACAGTGTCTTAAGATGTACTTAAAAAAAAAATCAGTGCTCTAATGTCCTGCCGTGCAATTGTTTTTTTATATCAGATTCGTTTGATTGTTTGATGTTAAGATGTCTTTACACGAATATCAACCAACTAGTAAACTGGCGTTTACGAGATATGAAGTAGCGTTTGTGTATTTCAACTGAGCTTTACGTTACTTATATGATTGGCGCCTTGTATATGGTATGTACATACATACGTATATACATAGAGGAACACCCCCACACACGCACGTAGATATATATACGTATGTATGTATGTATGTATGTATGTATGTATGTATACGTAACCAAAAACTTTTATTATATTATGTGTTATGAGTGCATATAGGTATGTGCATATGACTGTATACGAGGAGGACAACGTAAGACATGATACTGAATCTATATCTATTTCCATGCCAACAGGAAACTTACCTCACACCGACAAAGCGTTTGCTGCTTTTACCAACATTTTCTTTTTCAGATTTTTTTTTACTTGTATTTTTGGAATTTTGCCGCCAGTAAAATGATTTTTTACTGCTTTCTTTTCACCAACACGCGATAACGGATACACGCGCATGCGCGCTCAACTTTCTGTTTCATTCTTGTTTCTTCTTTTCTTTTTTCCCCATTTCTATTTGATTTGGTTCTTTCTTCCTTTTTTTTTCTTTCTAAGTATAACATGATAAAAGCTGAAAAAATATAATTTCGTGTATGAGTTGATCATGCATGTACTTTAAGCAAGAGTCAGATGGGAAATCACCGTTGAAAAGGGAATTTGTTTATAAACTTGCGTGATGAGATTGAAACTTCAATGTACAAATCACATTTGATCAACAAATATACAAGTTTAATCATCTCATGAATCGATATGAAAGTCAATTTAAGATGTATAATAATCAATAATTTGAAGAGATTAGAGTATAGTTGTATTTAACGTCAAAAAATTTTTTAATGATAAATTGGATGCTTGAATCATTTTCAAATTAGCGGTTCAAGAAGCAAAGATTATTGATGTAAATTATTCTTTCTCCTTTGACGGTAAAAAAAGAAAAAAAAAGAAGACTATATAAGTATTTTGGTGAAAAATTAATTTTTTGAAAGCAATTTTTACTTAATTTAAAAGAATGTATTTACTCCGCCACGGACAGGATGTTACAGCTGGTTTAAATTCAGTTTTCCTTCTCCTACGCTGGTTACTATACCAAGTCTGAAGAGCCCAATTCGATCAACTATTTAACCATAGATAGAGAAAAAACAAATGAATTCATGGCTTTCCCAAAGGCATTAGCTCGAATTGAAACGCTGTCTCGTCCAGGTTTTTAACTCGGGTCGCCGATCCCATTTCCTTCGACGATAACCGTTACGATAAGAGCGTCACCATTAAAGTATGGTGACGCTCTTGGTACAAGTTGTTTAACAGAAAGATATTTGTAAATTTAGAACTGTATTGGAGCAAACATTTGTCCGAGATAACAGTTCCAGAAAAATTTGTACTTATTCAATTTTACCATTAATTATTTCTAAAACTTTTTATTAAATCTAATTTAAGATTAATTTCTAAAAATATTTTCTTTGTGTCCAAAATATGAGATTTCGCGCGTGGATATGTGTGCATATCATCCTATTATTCGAAGTGTAACAATTTATTTGCCGGAAAGAATTCCAAATAAGCCATTTAATTGACTTAATGACCTCCAAATTCCTTGCTGAGCAGAAGCTGAAAGTGTACGTGTTTATGTTATACTGTTAACGGAAAATGAGCAAAATGAATCTGAATCATTGGATTAACATCACATTTGGGGTGAAGATTTGTAAAAATGCAAGTAAACGTTAGCTCTATTTAAATGGCTTATGGCGAGGTGAACATGCAATGAAGAAATCGGGTGTTTTTGAATGTTATAAGTGAAGAAAAGACGAAAAAATGAGTATGATCATGCTAGAAGTGGGCATTGAAAAAAACAAAGAACAGATGGAGATTTGGATAGAACTTTGGTGCGCTCTACTCAAAGGTTAAGTGTGCAGCCGATAGCAGAAGAATTTAATATGAATACGAAAGCAGCATGATAGATTCTAACTGAGGATTTCGGAAAGAGAAAAGATCTTCAAAGATGAAACCTCGATTCTTTGGTGATGAAGAGAAAAAATGTCGGTTTCACGTTTCAACTGGTCTTTTGAATTATGCAGAGTGACGGGGTGTTTTTACCTGTGAGGAAACGCGGTGTTTTAAATACGACCCGGAAACCTCGCTTGTAGTTTAAAACTTTTATTTTGTGGGTTACTTTTCATCATAAAGAGATAGTTTACCACGATTTCTTAGCACAAGTACAAATTATCCATAAACAAGGCTGAAAGTGTTACGATAATCTTCTTTTAGAGAAAAAACTCGAACGTAGACCTGACAAGATGATTTTTCACTATAGCAATACTCCTGACTATAATGCTTTAGGAGTTAGCGTGTCCCTGGATGAGAAATCCATTACAAAAATGGACAATCCACATTATTCAGCAGAATAAGCTGAAATACTCCCTGAAATGACAAAGGTCTGCTTATATCACTGGCATCCAGCAATAAACAAGTACATTGCTGAAACGTATACTGAAAAACGGGTTCCTTGCGAATGCACCATCGTCCCACAAAGTGCACAGCTTTAGAAGTTGGTAACTTGAAGGTGACAGCAACCGATGGGAAACAAGTAAATAAACTTTACTTTCAAGTGGCCCTTCCAGAAATTAAATCGTCACGACTGTCACCTGTGTCGATAAAGGGTAAATCTTACTTATTATAAATCATTTGAAGGGAACCCGCGTCAGGATCTTACAACAGTGTATAGGATTCCTTTGTTTGTCGGCACGAGTAAACAGTTATAAAAATAATAGTCGTATGTGGTCGAAATATACAGAATGATGTCTTGGCTTTCCTCTTGATTTTCACGTTACCATTTCGTCAGTTAATACAAATATAACATCATTGAATTAACTTGTCATTAATGAGCTATAGTATACAGATTTTTCACGTGAATTTTATGTCTAATTCCACGTTCAACATATTAACAGCAACATCTCACTAGTTAATTAAAATCTAATAACAGTAAGTTAATGCTTCGATGCTAGGCTCATTTACATTCATTGGTATGTTGTAAGTATAATAAAGTATTACATGATGTGGCTGCATTTTCATCTAGCATTCCCACAATGTAACATAAAATCAACAAAATGAGGTACAATTCTAAAGAACTACTGGAGTGCTCTGGGTGAATGGTAATGATTCTTTTGACCCGAAACTAAGCTGGACACCAGAGTCATCATCTGATAAAGGTTTGTGGTAAAACTGCTGCAGCAGTTTGAGGATAATATATATATATATATATATATATATATATATATATATATATATATATTAGTCTGTCTTGAAAATAATGAGACTATGTAGAAATATTTCTTATCAACTTAGAAAAAACGAGAAAAAAATTTATCTGTATCTCTATTAAACTAGTATTGACCTCTGTAACCCAAATATTAATGTGTAGCAGTTCAAAGATTAGTGCACTCCTTTTATATATTTATGCAATTTTATTGTCGGCAGATTTTCAGTCATGTATAACTTGGTAATAAATTATACTTAAAGTTTTCACGTTGATTGTATTATGTTCTACTAGAAATAAAATCCGAATATCATTGAAATCCAAAATCAAATTGCTATACTTCTGTAACAAGAGACAACATTATATAAATATGTACAGGGGTGTACTTATTTTTGGACTGTCATATTCATTTTTTTTTTGTTACAGAATTACAATGTTTGGAGTTTGGTAATAATAAATACTTAATTATATTCCTTGTCATTGTCTACTACAAATACTATACTGCCATCTTTGCTTTGAAGAAAGCTTACTTTTTATAAAATATTGTTTGAAGTGGACATATTCATTGGTTGATACTATATATATATATATATATATATATATATATATATATATATATCCTAAGTTTATTCAGATAAACAAGTATTTTTCCTATCCATATGAACCTGTATCTTCTTTTGTCCTAAAAATCATCTGATAGAGACCTATTTGTAATGGCTTGTCTCCAAAAAGTGAAGGAACACGAAAAAATCCGAAAAAAGGAAACTGATTAGATAAAAGTCAATATAACAGGAAGAATGACATAATACAGCATGACGTATTTCCGCCAATTCAGACTCACCTTGTCTGTTGTTTTTGATATTATCAAAATACAACTGAGCGTGCGCTTTTGCCGTGGATATGGCAATAAACTGCATCCGATAGCGAGGCTCTATTCTGCTGTTCTGGAGAGTGTGGTATAACCTCTTTGTGACCATAAATCCCGGGCCCACTCTGAGCCAAGTGGGACTGTACTTGTTTGGGTCCCATTTATTGAACAAATAGGTCAGCTTAAAAATTAGTAGCTCGAAATACTTGATATTATAAAATTGTGTGGAAATTATTTGTATTGTAACGGTTACTGTATCTTTGTTCCGAGGTTACATTATCCCGGAATGTCGGGGAGAATCTCCGACGACAGTACCGTACCACCCAAGCTCTAAATATTCTCCGTAACTAGTTATATTTTATTGATAGCTTTGAAAGCCCATATAACTAGCTAAGTATAATGCTTGCGTATAGGTTTAATTTTTCGAGATACGGACGAATGAGGATGTGTCAAGGGTCGAGGGGGCGACGTGATATAAATGAACACGTGAAGAGTTCCGAACCGGACAAACAATATGACGCGTGGTTGTTTTTTTGTCTTTTCTTTATATATGTATCTTTCTTATATACTTTATTTCAAAGAAAGTACAATTATAACAACAGAAAAACAAAAAGGAAAACAAATACAAAAAAAAAAAAAAAATACAGAAATGTGGAGGACAAGTCGCTTCTAATAGTGTTTGACTATTTCCTTCCAATAAGACAAAGTTCTCCTTTTTTTTCTTTGTTTTTTTTTCAACTCGTCTTAAACTCACACCCGTATCTTCTTGTCCCCTTTACAATTAAAGGGAGGGAACCTCCTCGTTCTTCCCCATATTTGTTTACTTATTTTCTCTTTCTTTCCCTTCTTTTAGCGAAGAACAAAAGTCTCTCCTCTTCATCTTTAAAGTGGATATACAATTTTAAACAAATTCGTTTTCCGCCAAAACTGGCTGCTAATGAACAACTTCAAAAATGTTTCTTTGGATATTCTTGATACGGTCCTTCATTCAGGTTACGTATATCATTTGTAATAAAATTTTTGATTAACCTTTTTCCTTTCCTCTCTTTTGTAATTTTTTTCTTATATTCGTTAATTTCTTATTAACGAGTCGCAAGGCAGCATTTTTTTCTTTTACGTTAAGCCTCAGTTTCTTGCCCAACGGAGTTGGCGGCTTTTATTAGGCCATTCTGTTACTAGAATTTCACCTTTCACCGGACCACGTGAAAAGACGACCTTTCTCTTCCTTGGCGAAGCTCGGAACTGACTTTTTGGCTTCGTTCTTTTTGGCGGTAAAACGTCCTCCCTGCCTCGACCAATCGTATGTCTTTTCCCTATCTGGGTCAAGACCTTTGCCCCTTCTCAGTTGGTCCTTCACTGTTGCTAGGGCTTGAAGACCCACCAATCGCCTGCCTTACTTCCGGTCCTCATAGTAGTCCTTGGTTTCCTACATTTTAACCCTACCGTTGCCGCTGGGCCGTCACGGTATTAAAATAGTTATTTGAAGCCATAATTATTTACTAGGGATTATTAGTTACTTGAAGCTATGCAATTATCTGTAAACGAATGATTATTATGAAATATAAGTAATTACTTGTAACTATACAATTGCATATGAATTATTAGTATTTGGTAGAAATACTTGAAACCATACAACTGCCTATAAAATATTAGCATTAAATAGGAATACCTGAAGCCATAGAACTGTTTGCAAATTATTTATATTAGGAATATTTCATATCATATAACTTGTGTGAAAAAAACCCTCTTAAGAAAAACTACACAAAAATATACATGTAAACGTATAACGTTTCCTTTACTTCTTGACATCAAATAACCACAAACAAATTAAAATACTGTTAAAATCAATCAATCAATCAATCAATCATTCATTCAATCAAGCAGATGAGTGACTACTTCGTAAACAAACTGAGGCCCTTGTGCCAGACTATCTTAGTAAATAGCAACAACCAGTTATTCGGATAATTAACCCTTTTGCTGTGAGCAGAAAACAGTCAGTCCAAGTGCAGAACTAGATTTCGATGTTTCAATCCGGCTGAGATTACCGAACCGGATTAGAAAATGATCGATAGAGTTTAACGTAGGGATTATCAGTAGTTCAAATGTTGAGGATTTCAGAAACAGAAAGAGAAGTTAAGAGCCATGACGTCACACCCGGATTGTTCTGAAAAGTGTCATTTAGATGAGCTTTCATATCTCACTCTTCCCTCTTCTCTCTCTCTCTCTCTCTCTCTCTCTCTCTCTCTCTTTGTCCCATCTCTTTATCCTTCAAGATGGTAACAAAGAATGAAGTTTTCAGCAGGTCCTGAAATGTCAGCTTCTCTGTTTACTATACTGGAGCAGATGCGTCAGCCTCACTTTAATTAGCCATATTAATGCACCTGTCGACTTTAATCCATTTTGAACTAACCCCCTCCCTGCATATCGTAAGAACATTTTCCATTGCAAGTATAACTCTCTAAACTATCATTACAAGCTTTTACGCGACTATAATCTTTCATCAGCGTTCCTCTACAACCTCATTACATATATTAGATAATTTTATGCCTCAAGTAGACATTATTTCCCAGTAAACGTACTTGACCCACACGGTGCTAAATAATAACCAGATGTCAATTCAACTGATTATTTACTCTCTCTCTCTCTCTCTCTCTCTCTCTCTCTCTCTCTCTTGCATTCATAGCGCAGCCTGTGAGAAAACTTATCAGATTTTGTACCATCGTTTCTGAAATCTACAGGAATTCGATTCGGATATAACAACTTTTATCCTCTGACATTTCCACTATAACTTCTACGAAAAGCTGGTGCTTGATGATTCAGCTTTCGATTTTTAATAATCGAATTTGATTTTTGTTATAAATCAAAGCTACGCGGTCAGAGAACTAATTGCAAATTTCTTTTAAGACTTTTTAGCGAATACCAGTCTATGTTACCATTACAATATGACTAATTATTGAATCATAAGGGCATTCTAAGATTTCCCTCCCTCACCCCTATTAGTGAGTCTTTGAATGCGCTGACTTCATTTCCTACAGATGGATATGACACCCAAGAAAGAAATGGTGTCTTAGGTAGGTTATCAAATTGTATCCGGTGAAGAAACTCCCGTTCCGGGGTTTTGGGGAGTGTTGTGGGTCACTTCTTCGTTGCCCTTACTTCAAAGTCTACTCTTACCCGAAGTGATACTACCTGTGAGAGTGTTTGTTGTGTAACGGTTATCATCATAGGAAATGAACACAGTGACTTTAGTTCAAATCCTGGGCAGGTTTTTTTTTTGCATCTTACATAGTTTTAATACTCTTAGGAAATGTATGAACCTATGCTCGCTTCAGTTATGGGTAGATAGTTGGGCAGACTAGGATTTTAACCTTGGTATGGCAACCCGTCTTGGAGAAGATAAACAGAGTTCAAACCTGTTAAACTCCACTTAAAATAATTGATCTTGTGTCACATCTCTCCTGTGAGTAAGGGTTGTGGAAAATACATACCTCTTACAGCCCGATCTATGGGTCAAATAGATATTTTGAAACTTATTAATTTTATATAGAGGTTATTTAAACAATAGGATTTAGAGCAAATTGTTAGTGCTAGATAGGAATACTTGATCCCATAGAACTGTGTGCAAATAAATATTATATTATTATATTATTAGATAAAAATAGTCACTTGAAACCTTGTAACTATGTCTAAATTATTTATATCAATAATAATTACATGAAGATATAATTGTTTGATGATTATTATCACTTGTTTACAAGAATCATATGACTGCCGACCAAAAAACTTGTAATTAGATAACCCAGCAAGGGTTGATATTTCGTTAAACCTGTCAACCAATCGATCAACCTGGTAACCAAAGATTCTGAAAGTGCAAGGTAAACACATATTGCAAAAAGAGCTGTGTTCTCCTCAAATTAATGATTAGTGTGAAATTGTTTTACGATTGCAGTTCCAATAAAGTTTTTATCTGCCTGTTTCTGTGTAAAATTGTGTTACTAAAACAAAAGCTTCATTCAGTATCAAACAGATTTTCAAGTAGGTCGTTATATAATTTGATAAAGATATAAATGTTTTTCCTAATAGCGTTAGATAATTTGAATATTTTGCTTTAAAATTGCTGATTAAAATAAGAAAATAAATATGATCAGAAAATGTAGTAGATATGTATCTTTAATATTAATATATTAACATTTTTGTGTTGTTTTTTTAAGTAAGGGATTATTTTATAGATAGCTTTTATAATTGTATAATTAAATGTAACTTCACTATCTCGCGAAAAGAGAAGAAAAGACTCAAAAGCGACTTTCTCCTATTGACATGGAAATACCAGTATTGACCAACCGACAAAAACTTCTATCTATCAGCTTTGTGCTGACAATGGGCTCCGTCTAGACGACTTACCAAGACCGATAGCTAATTGGGAAGGTTGTTGAGAGAGAATCAAGGGAATCTATGATGACGATGATGATGATGAAATATTAAATTGAATGCATCATATTACGTCAATTACAGTTAGCCTCCTAACGTAACTTCCAGAACAAAAGAAATTTTTTAAAATCTTACCACTGAATTTCTATTTGAATTATCAAATTAGTTATGCTAATGTCCTTATTCAAAAACTGTGAATCAATCAATTCAAGTAAAACACACACACACACACACACACACACACACACATACATATATATATATATATATATATATATATATATATATTTATATATATAAAATATTGGATATTAGCTCAGCATATATATATATATATATAATGATTAAAACTTTTTATTTCCTTTTGAAATATCGTATATATACATACCTACCTAAGTACATACATACATACATACATACATACATATATATTTACCAACCCCTCCGCTCGGGCAGGATATGACACAAGGTCGATTTTTAAGCGAAGTTTAATAGGTTTGAATTCAGAGTTTTCCTTCTCCTAGACTAGTTGCCTCACCAAGGCTGAAGAACCTAGTCTGCTCTACATACATAGATATATATATGTGTGCGTATATATATATATATATATATATATATATATATACGATATTTCAAAAGGAAATAAAACGAGGTAAAACGTCACGGCCGATGTTCAGGTGAGCTAACATCAAAATGTGTCAATATTAATATATAGTTATGTATACATATATCATACAATCTATATACTTCGTTACCAGTACATTTTTCGTCCTTTCATTTGTAGCATATTAATTCATCTCAAAATGATGCTCAGGACATTGATATATATATATATATATATATATATATATATATATATATATATGTGTGTGTGTGTGTGTGTGTGTGTGTGTGTGTGTGTGTGTGTGTGTGTGTGTGATGATTATTCTGTAATCGTGTCAGTCTATGGATTTGGACAAAATCAAGAAAGCTATTAATGTCCTAACGATTATTCTTTGTAATTGTAGGTCTTTAGATTGAGACGAAAACAAGAAAGCCATAAACATCTTGAGGATTATTTTCTATAAGTGTAAGTCTCTGAATTTCGAGCAAAACAATAGAGTCATAAACGTCTTAATGATTCGGTGTAACACTGGCAGCCATCTTAGTTGATTTGGTACGAAACACTTTTTACGGGAATGTAGGAATTATTTGATGAAAATATTAGAACATATACAGATATCAAACCTGGGGAAAATGCAATTAGTATAAAAATATTAAAAATTTTTAATAAGAAACAAAATTATAAGAAGATTTCAGAGATTTTGATTTTTGTTGCTTGTATTTTACAAAATATTTGTCTCTAAACAGTTTTATTTCAAATAATTCAGTTTAACATAAGTACACAGTTTAATTGTTAAAACCATCTCTATTTCAAGCGATTCAGTTTTGAGGGATTAATCAAACAGTTCTAATTCAAACAATCCAGTTTAATATAAGTATAGATTTTGTTTACACACAGTTAAAGGTTAAAAACTGTTCAATTACAAACAATTTAGTTTAGCATACAAAAACTGTTCTATTTCAAACAATTCAGTTTAACATAAGTACGTAGTTAAAATGTCAAAACTGTTCTATTTCAACCAATTCAATTTAGCATGGAACGACGTTTAGTTCTATTTAACCCATATCAGGTGCTACCACTCCAGGCCAGAGTGGCTCTGGGAGCGATGGCAATGAAGGAGTACTCTGCATTCCCAAAGCTCCAGCATTACTGGAACCTTACCATCATATTGTTTAGTATCATATCCAGAACACTCGTTGGGAGAGATCTTACCCCTCTGCAGAGTAGCAGTCGGTGTATTCTATAGCCCCTGCCAACTGAGTAAAAGATATTTGTGTATTGATTGCTACCCAGAGTTTAAGAACTGGGCCTCGCCATCGGATTTAATGTCATATACAGGACGCTCTTTTCGGTGGTAGTAAGGGAAAAGGGAGGGTAACCTTTCTGCAAGGAATGCAGACAAATTATTCTTAACACCACCGACAGTAATTAGTTTGTGTGTTTTATGTAAAAATATGTGTATACATTTATATGTGTACGTGTTCGTATGTATATATGTTTGTGTATGTTGTGTGTATATATATTTGTGTGTGCTGCGTGTATGGATGTTTGTGTGTGCACGAATATGTATGTATGCATTTATATATGCGGGTGTTTATTGAGCGCATTTTGTACATGTGGGATGATTAAATAATAAGCTTTTATATTTGACCCATAGTTTCCATATATATAGCGATAACTTAGGGTATAAACCCTTTAAGTAAGAGAAATCGTTTCCTTATATCGAACTCGGCTTCTTTAAGTATTTTGTAAAAGTAATGATATACAGTAGTTGTAGATTCTAACACCAAAATAAGATTTGGTCCATAAAAAAACGACACAAAACAGAAAGCAAGCATCTTTATTGTTCAGAGGTAAACTGAATCCACTTGAGCAGGTGGCATGGGATATATTCGTTATCAATTGTACAGTCCTTTCTTGGGTCTCATTGAACTGAAAACGACGCTGATTTAATTAACAACAACAAAGCAAACAATACAGCAAAAATGGGATGGCATTGCATTCTCATCTCAATTTTTCCATCCAATCTGTGCGAGGTAAGGGATGAGCACGGTTAAGGGTTCCACCAAGATATTTCGGTGATGGAAACTAGACGCCAAAGGTGCTTCAACCTAAATATAATGAGTGATTACAGCTTGTTTCTATAAATGGAGGCTATCACCTCCCACAAGAGTAAGACTAAATGTCTGAAATACTTTTTAACACTATTGACTAATAATATATTGAGGGTACATGTTCTATTACTTAGTAAGGGACATTAAAGGAACATCTTATTAAAATTCTTGTTTTTCAAACTGATTTAATATGATGTTAATATGGGAATATAATGTAATAAAGTATTTATTGTGTTTGAGTAATCAAGTTTACCTTCGAATGGGACAATATACCATATAATACAGAATGTGGTATATATAACATTTAGATGTGAATAATTTAAAAACGTGATCTGATGGCTAAATACTGACTGCTAAAGATTTGAATTTAGGGCCCAAAATTAGTTAAGCAGAGAGCAAATTCCTTTTGTAGCAGACATAAAGTTATCTTTTTGTTTTTTAAATGCTAATCTGAAAAATCATTAAATCTAAATCTCCCTGGATGATTCAAGAATCTGGATAAAAACATTAGTATTGGCTTAATTTAACAACAACAACAACAATAACAACAACAACAACTATGCACTGTTTAATAGATATTGGTTAGGGTTCCAAATCAGAAGAACGCATTGTCGATATAAATATGTTAATCAGCTTTGAATAAAATTAAAAGTTCTGAAAATAAAACCCTGATTAGAAAAGTATCAGTAGAATCCGACGGTAAACATTTCGAAATGCTAAAGATTTTTGTGTCTATAAGACCCAAATATCAGTGGTTAGTTTAGTCCACGAAAATAACTTTTTTCGTTCTCGCAAATCCCAGGCAAAGTGTTTCACATAAAATTCTGAAAGATTCGCAGGAAATACTAAAGAAGAGTTTGACAACTGCTTGGAAGAATTACTTAAGTGGGGAATTTTAAAATATTTTTGGCAACAGTGAACGTAAAAAATGTCAAAATAAATAAAGGGAAATTCGCCCATTGGCAAGACGAACTGGAATAACTCCCTACCCTCAACACACACAGACACATGAAAAATCTTTTGATGAGAAGCAATAATAAAAACTAGAAGATACCTAAAGCAAAAAAATGTTTGTTCAGGAGAATACGATTAATATAATTTTGTATACAAAGTTTTTAAAATAGAGGGGGACAATGAAGAAACGAAAATTATTATTCTCATTTTCAAACTCATTGAAATGTGAAAATAAGAAAATCGAATTTTAATTATGAAATAGAAAGGACAAAAAAAAAGAAAAAGAAAAAACGAGAGAAATTGAAAAATAAGTTTTCGTGAAGATATAAAGAAGATATTCAAATTTAGTTTGTCTGACACAAGGATGTATAAGGAATAAACTTTCAGGCAATGGGCTGTAACTGTTGTTCGACACAAGAGTCTTGATCATATGATTTTCCGCAAGTTGGGTTAAAGAAAACAAAACATAAAAAATAAAGCAAGGAAACAAAATGGAAGAACTGGTAAAAGAATTTGCCAGAGGAAAAGATGAAAAATAAATAATGACAGAAAATAAAGAAAAATGGAAGCAAATATCACAATGAAGAAAATGAAGAAAAGAAAAATACAAAAGAGAGAGAGAAAAAGAAGGAAGACTTTTAAAGAAAGATTATTTATCGGCAAACTAAATAGAGAAAAGAAAATTGTCAGGTAACATGGAATGTACAAATAAAATGTTTTTAAAATGGGGAAAGAAACGATAAAAAGGTAATAAAAAACAATGACTGAAAAAAGGAAAACTAAGAGAGAAAAAAGAAAAAAATGAATTTAAAAAGAAGGAACGAATGCTTAAAAAAAAAAAAAACGAGAAACAAAGGAAAATATTAAAGGTCCAGATGTTACGAGAAAATTTTTCAAGTGATTGACAGTAATTCTGAGAATTCAATTCTAAATTGAAGCTATCCATAGCTGTCATGTGTCAGCTGGACGGTCGTTGGAAAGAAAGAAAATAGATCAGAAGAAAAAACTAACTATACTCTATGGATCGGTCGTTTTATAAGAAAAAATTGATTTCATCACAAGACTGACTTCAGAAGAAGAAAAATAAAACTTTAAAATTTTTATAATAAAAAATGTAAGATAGTATCTATCTATCTATCTATCTATCTATCTATCTATCTATCTATCTATCTTAATCAAACTGACAGATACATATTAAAATCAGCTAAAATACGCAGGAGAATACTGAGATACTGAAGAGATTTAGTACCACTTGATTTTCAGTAAAAGCCTAATAGTAAAAGAAGTAGAAGAAAGTATTATTTTCAGGTCTGTAAATTTTGAAAATATGTGGACATGTAAGTAATAAAGAAAACACTCAAGATGAAGAGTTCCTTAAAGGGAACGAAAAGTAAACCCCACAAAATGCTGAAAATTACAAAATAGCAATACTGAACACCGTCGCTATGATTAAAAAAAAGATGATCACAAGAGGGAAGAAGCAAAATATGGATATGATAAGTAAAATGATAACAGAAGAGAAGAAATTATAATCATTTCTAAGGAATCAAAAGTGGAAAAAAAAATGTTAAATTAGAAACGAAAAAGTGGAATAAGTTATTGTAATATTTCTACGGATGCCAATTGCACAATCTAATTTCTGCTGGAGCAAGAGTAGTCAAAGATAAACAAAGAATTTCGATAAGGAACTCAAAAAAAAAAAAAAAGGAACAGAGAAACTAAAACTGAATTGGAAGTGATGTAAATATAAGGAAGAAAAACAAGGAAAACACGTAAGGACCGAGTGGAATGAAACAACTGGAAAAGAACAACAGCAAAGGAGACAGAAAATCTGACTAGAAGTAAACCAAAAAATAAACTAAAAAAACTAGACTCAATTCAGCTAAAAAGAGAAACTGAATCTCTATTAATAGCGGTCTACAATAATGCCATATAAACGAATTGTGTAAAATCTAGAACAGATAATAATCAAGAGAATAGTAAGTGTATGTTATGTGGAGAGAGAGAGAGAGAGAGAGAGAGAGAGAGGGAGAGAGAGAGAGAGAGAAGAAGAAGAAGAAGAAGAAGAAGAAGAAGAAGAAGAAGAAGAAGAAGAAGAAGAAGTCAATCCGATTAATATTCGAATGTAGCAAACTGGCTCAGAAGAACTATAAGAGCAGCCATGATTCGATGAGAAAGGTGATCAACTGGGAATTGTACAGGGAATTAAACATTTACCATACACACAAGTAGTATACTCACAGATCAGAAGCTGGCGCACAAAATTCTTCAGGATTTTAAAATGAAAAATGGATCACTCAATCATGACCTGAATATCAAACCTTGTCCTATTTGATAAAAAGATAAGAATTTATCGATTTTCCGCTCCGTCAGAAAACAGATTAAAAGTAAAGAAATGTTAAAAACTGAATTTATGACCGGACCTTGCCAAAGAGTTAAGTATAAATCATGGAAGGTGGCAATGACACAAATCATAGTTGAAGCGCTTGAAACCATCTCAAAGATCCTGAACATGAGATTAGGGGAACAGGAAATCCGAGGAAGAATAGATTCCGTCCAGAACACAGCAGTGGTGAGATCAGCTTACTGTGACATTACTTCTGAAATATCTACTGAATTCTTTTTCGACTTTTTGTGTTTACAATTATAAACCTTGGATTCCAAGACAAAATTTAACAAACTTTCACAAGTTTATACCAATGAATTATAATAATTCCTATTTGTATGATTAAATCATTTATTTTAATGCCATATTTTAAGAATTCCGAAATGAATTCAACTGACGCAAAATAAAAATTAAAAAAAATCACCAAAATATGGCAATCTCTGCGCCAAAGTTGTACTTCGTATTTTATTCTATCTATCTATCTATTTCTTTTTTTAAAGACACGCCAAACATTTTATCCTTAACCTGTCCATATATAGCTGATTGTTGAAAACCTTAATTTGTTATGCGTAAGTCAGAAATGATTATAATTTTTTTCTTAAAATTCATTTGCATCAACTGGTAAACAAAGTGAAATGAAGTATTCCTATCGATAGGATTACAAACGTGGGACTCCTAGTGAGATTCAAACTCACAAAAGTAGTTATTCACTACGAGACTGGATTTTAAAACATTACAAAACTTTTGTATGGTACGCAGATATTGTCTAAAGGAAGAAGATGTTATCCAATTTGCCAATTGTGTCGCCGCTGGATTGGCCAGAAGCAGGCTGTAGACAACAGCAAACTATTTTAGGGACTCTGGCTTCTGGTTTTGAATTCTAAGTTTCTATTTCTTGTTGATAAATTGCCCAGGCCAAACTAAAGAACACTGTCTTCTTTACCCAAAATTGCTGGGGAGAAGGGATAGAATCATGCCTTTTCTTAGAGCACGTCGTGATATGCAAACCTTGTCAGGAATTTAAACTTGATCCATTTTTCTCAAAGATAATCATTACATCCTGCAAAGCACACTCTAACTGAGTCTGGCACAAGATCAAGAGTGTGGACTAAACGATGAGGTTTGAGTTTACTATAGTGGTAATGATCTGCGAAATTAGATGGTAAACTTTTCTCTATGGTATTGTAATCAATCCATTAGGTTTTTAAACAGTTAAGCTCATCATTCTTTTTTTCTTTTATAGAAATGATAGAACGTTAGCAATGTTAGAAATAAGTCATTCAACCGTTCACTTAATACCATGCATATCGGAAGCAGCCAGGTGAATTGGTCCACCAAAGAGTTTTCATAAAATCAGCAAAAATTGAAATAAAAGTTGCTAGTAACATTAGATGAAGTAAAACTTTGAAGCTAACAAAATAGTGTTATTTAATGTAAAGTGTCGTGTCAAGTGAATTTCTTTTTTTTTTGTTTCATTAATCTTTCTTTCTTTCTTTCTTTCTTTCTTTCTTTCTTTCTTTCTTTCTTTCTTTCTCCCTCGGTCTCTCACATACGCATACACACGCCCACATACATACGGACACACAGACACACAAACCAGTTGGTGTTCTTATTCTCTTATACTAAGACGACAGAGAAACTTCGTAATGCATCTCTGTTTCACGTCTTCAAGCCTTCCGGCCAAGATCAGCCATGGCGCCAAATTTTTCAACACGGCCCATGCACATCAGGGTCTCATTCGTTGGTTGTTGTAATTATTTCAATTAGACCCAATGCCGTCAGTTCGTATTTAATTAGCCACGGGTTTCCACGAGAGTAATCGATTCGTTAACGACGTTCAAAAAGTCATCGCCCCATCCACATGTGCAATTTGATTTTTAATTATTTGTTTTTCTTTTGTCATTCGTTGAAGATGGTGACCAACGCTCGTTAAAAAGAACAAGACACTCATAACAGAGAATTGCAATCTCATGAAAAATAATTTTTTAGTGAGAGGTGGGGTTAGCATTCATTGTAATAACTAAAACCTTACCCGCACGCAGAGAACCTTTTTAAAGACTTCTTAAACCGACAAACAGTAGTAAAGAGATGACTGATTGATTGATATAAAGGCATGTAAACCTGTCTAGTGGTTTTTATGCTCATATTTACAATCTTATGTAGTTGCTTGTAATAATTTTTTGGCAGTCGTATTGAATACGAATGATTTTCAAACAGATCAATTTGACCAACAAACAGGACTTCAGAGTGAACCTGGGAGTAATGACACTGAATAGACACTCCATACTCCATACAACTCCATAACTACAGAATCATCATCAGATGCAGTTTAGTACCATACCAAGGACCATTCTTCTTTTTTTAGGGGTGGGGAGGGTCTTACCCAACTACAGGTAATACAGTCAGCGTATTCTAAGTCTCACCAACAATGGAAATTAGTAAAAAGAGAAACATTGATTAAACAGAAACAAAAAAATGAGATATAAACACAAAGTGAACAGGTTCATGCTTACTAAATAAAATGGATAAGTTTTTTTCATAGGGTGTTGTTCAAGACCAATAAAATTTTGATTTTGAAAGTAGGAAAGCTGCTTTCCAATTTGGAAGAGATGGCATTATACGATCTTCCTTTTCCCATTTTCCCAATATGGCTTAATGGTTCTACTATCACAACTTTAAGAGCTCAGTCAGTCTGGATAAGTAAGTTTTGTAGATAATTTAGAAAGGGAGGTTCGATTGTATAACTGTTATCGCCGTTGATAATAGACTCGGCGATACGAATTCAAATCCGGGACTAGGTTATTTGTGTTTCCTCTTCGCGTTAATTCCTTTGGAAAAGACACAAATCAATTTTTTTCTCCCCCTCATCAATTATGAATAAATAGCAGGACCTTTTTGCCTTCGTATGACAACCAATCTACGAGAAGATAATCTCTGAATTCAAACTCCATTTAAAATTGATCTTGCGTTGCATCTTCCCCATGTATTATACATAATACATAAAATAATAGCGAGGCGAGTCAACTCGATTTCCCCTAAACTCACAATCTTTTTATCTATTCATTTATCTATCTATCATAAATGATAGTTCATTTTTTAATGTCCAGATCAAAATCTTTTTTTATTTCAGAAACCAGTTATCCAACTTAATTAGAAATATAACAATCTAAAAACTATACCCCGACATTCAAATTCCCTTTTGAGCTTTTAAAGTTCTTCGAACAATATCCTCTAAAATTAAGATTTTCATAGATCCAGTTATTTTTTGTGCTTTGACCATTTCTTGTAATAAATATTAGGTTGTTCGGAAAATAAAGTTCGATTTTAGAATAATCTTTTTATTACTGCATTAATGGATTTAAACATTGTTTTAATCAGTCAAAATTGTATCCTTGAACAACTATGAATTGCTACCATTCATTAACAAGGTTATTCATGCCAGTACAATAAAACTATAAAGGTTTTGATACGAAGAAATCCTTAAATGCAGATTCTACTTCTCTTTTGGAACGGAAAATTTTGGGGGCGTAAAATGTATCCAGATACTCGACAAAATAATAGTCGCTGGGTGACAGATCAGGAGAATATGGTGGATAATGCAAAGTCTCATATCCCAAGTCAGTGGACTTTCGCAGTGTCACCCCCGCAACATATAGCCAAAAAATGATGACCAAGCTTGGACACATGCGAAAAAATAAACACATCAATTGTTTTTTTTTCTTTTTTCATGTAAAAACTTCATATAACCTCAAAAAACTACATATAACCTCAAAAAACTACATATAACCTCTAAATCAAATTCTGAAAAAGGTGATTGAAAATTAGCAAAGAGGACACTTTAATCATAAGAAATAAGATCTTTTTTTATATATACGACTAAATTATATATAATTAAAATGATATATGAGAAGAGAAATTGATTAGTTTAAACTAAAATTGGACAGCATTTTTCGAAAAACCTAATTATAAAGACTTCTAGAAATAAACAGAAGAATTTTTCAAAATAATAAATTCAATAAATAATGACCAATGAATAAATAAATCCATTACTAAGCAAAATGAGTGACTTAAATCATTTTTATGAACGATATGTAAAAAAAACTTTCTAAATATGAAATTTTAAATTCGTCAAATTCTTAAAATATAACCATAAAGATTCTTCATAATTTCCAACTCTCCTTTATAGTTTGAAGCTGAAATTTAAAAGATCAAATATCGGTATCAGTTTTTGAACAGAAAATGGCTTTATCTTAATAAACTAAACAAGCTATCTAGTGTTGCTTGGATGAAATAAATAAAATCAGGAAAAAAAAAAAAAAAGATACAAAAAATCTTGACCAAACAACAACAAATTGACACAATTATTTAGAAAATACAACCAATTGTTTCGACTAATTAAGAAACTATTATTAAACAACGGAAATATTAAAAGATAAATATGCGATTGTTAAGAAAAGAAGATATAAGCAATTTAAAAAAAATTATTAGCTGTTTTCAAAAAAGATCTGTTTAATCATCCCATTATTCTACTAGATGGAGTGTTCAAAAAAGGTTTGGGGGACCGGGGTTCAATCCCAGGTCGTCTAATTACTCCTCAATATTTTTCTACATAAAAGAAAAAATATGAAAGATAAGATTATTAAAAATCATCACTATTTCATAGTCATTTCTTTCTTTTTTTTTTTTGACTAATTAATATTCATTTATAAAGAAAAAAGAGAAGAAGAGAATTTTCTTTAATTCTTTCTGTACTCTTCCGCATGATTTGTCAACCTTTTAAAAATCCAACATTTATGCACAACTTATTTGTTTTGGTTATGATTTGATTCCGAAAGAATGAAAGATAAGGGTGATAATTTTAGTAGTGTGCGTAAGATCTAAAGATTTTCCGAGTCAGGATATCTAAAAAATACCCATTAATCGGCTCCCGGTTGCCAAATCGACTTTAAACCAATTAACCTTTGATCGCCAGGCAAATCTTGGGGCACTTAATCATAGAAACGTTTCATGCTAAAAAGTCCTGTGTTCTCAATAATTCCGTTCCAATCAAACAGATGCAGAAAGTATAAAAGATAAACAGTTTATAAAAGCTGTCAACGAAACTATTGTTTATCTATAAAGTTAACAAGGAACAAATTTGAAACTAATATTAGTTTGTCACGATCTGATTTTAAATATGCAAAATAGTTTTCCTCATAAATTAAGTAATATGCACATACGCATACACACGCACACATACACATAAACACTGAACCAACTACACACACACACACACACACACACATATATATATATATATATATATATATATATATATATATATATATATATATATATATATATATATAAGTGTGAGTCTCTGTGTGTGTATTACTAGAAAATTAATCGGTGATTTTAGTAATAAATAATTAATAATTTAGTAATTTTAATTTTAGTTATAAAAAATTAATTACTAGTAAAATTAATCAGTGTTTTGAGCAATAAATAATTTATTCTAAGTCTAAAAAACAGGCGTTTTTATGTTACAAAAGGTGGAACATCAGAGCAAAAAAATCTTTAAACTCTTAAACCGGGTTGAGGAGAGCTTAAAATGAGGATGTCCTATCGGCGAGACTTATAATAAGTCGACTATATCACCTGCAGAGGGGTAAGATGTTTCCTAGGTATGACACTAACAAAAAATGATATCTCCTGGTATGACACTAAACTGCATTGGATAATGATGTTCCAGTCCTGAATCTGTGGAGAGAGCGGAGTATCACGACATTGCCTCTACTCCCAGGTCAACTTTGGCTCTGAGAGGTAGGGGACTCATTAATGGGTCAAATAAATTTATCTGAAAATTATTCGTATTCGATAGGACCGTGCGCAAAAAAACACTTAAGAAGTAACCGCACCAAAATGTAAATATGAACGTGCAATGAAGTTGATCCCAGAGTCTCTTGGCATAAAATAACCCATGAAAGTTTGATACGTCGTTGAAATTAATCACTCAATCAAAATGAAACAAAGGACAAAGTAAATAGTACCCTTCAATGAATAAAGATAATTGTAGATTCTTAAATAAGCAATAATAAAAGGAATCTCTGAAAACCACTGTCGCCTCACACTACTATTATTATTAAAGTAAAAGGACTGCCAAGGCTGAGAATAGGTGCAACAGCTTAAGGCTTCCACTGTAGTGACAGGAAAATAGTTTTCTTCGATACTTATACTCTTCTCTGTTGTGACATTTATTTATAATATTATGACTTGAAGTCACTGAACACTACCATCGGGGACATCTAGGAGCAGGTCTGAAAATGAATATCGTCGGATACTGTTTGGAGGAGGTCGAGGCGTCATCGAAGAGATCCGGAGAGAAGTTGGAGAGTTAACGAAATATCTAGTACCGTAAACCAAGCTAGCATAAGTACTGACCCCGAGTGCAGGGTAACTACACTCACTGATATATTGACAGAGAATGCGATGAAATACGTCTCAGAATGAACTATAAGATATGGGAAGAAAACAGCTTCTATCCGCGGCTTGCAATCAGGAGTTAATAGAAATTTCCTCTTGTTCAGACTACTCATGATCAGTATCTACAATCTGCCTCTGAAAACCAATAAAGTTTTTACAAAAAGACTTCGTGTTATTTCGTGTTACTCTTCCACTCCACAATGAGACGATCACCAATCATACAAAACGCTGCCTGATGAAAAAAAAAAAAAAAAAAGGAAAAAAAAGAAAGTTCACCAATCACACATGACGATCGCCGAATCAGATAGTACGATTCCGTTCTCTGATCTCACAAAACTGACCACGTAAAATGATCACCGTTCACATAAGATAATCACCGATCATACAAGATGATCACTGATCATAGAAAATGATCACTAATCACACAAGACCATTGTCAATCAAACAAAACGATCACCGATCTCCTATCACAAAAAGTTACTAATCTCAGAAGATCGCTAATTACACAGGAGAGTTATCAATTATACAAGATGATCATTTACCACACAAAGTGATCACTAATCGTACAAAATAATCACTAATTACACAAAACGATCGTAAATCAAACAAGACGATCACCGATCTCCGATCAACAATCTCTGAATGCAGAAAATGATCACTAATCCCAAAAGACGATCATGGTTCGCACTAAACTATCATTAAACACACATGGCGATCACCAATCACATAAAATAATTACTGATCACTGATCACACAAAATGATCACTGATTAAACATGTCACACAACTACCAATTTAGTATTTTCATTGAAATCTTATGATGCTATTCAAACAGCAGAACGCAGATGTGGTGAATGTGTTATCTACCTAATGAACTACAGGTGTGAAGTTCGAATCGGCGCAGGATTCACTTTTTAATTCTAGATATCTACTTTAGAGTGACAAAAGTTGCAGGAAGACAAAGTAAGAAACTGAAAAAAAAAAAACAAACTACTATTCATTATATTAAATTAACGTACATAATGATGCATATTATCATTTCTTATACAGCATTTTTAAAAATATTTGCTGTTTATGTCACCGTCCAATTTCTTTGTAATTAACAGTGTGAAAACTTTACCAAATAAGATTTTATCTTTCGGGTTTAAAATAAATGATATTGATTTGCATATTTAAACATTGGTAATTATTTTTAAAAGCAAATCGCAAATATTTAAGCAAATAAAACACAATAGTCACTATCTTTAAACACGAACAAACATTAAATATATTTTTTTTATTCTTCCAATAGAGATCACTCCATATTGTTTCTTCTGAAATGTCCTTCTAGCCAAAGGCGTTGTTTGTATAACAATGGCTGAAAATATTATTTCTTTTGTGTCGACTGCGCAGCTGCAATATTCACTGAAATTTCTCTTTTTTTTCTTTCCCCATTATTTTCCTTCGCCTCTTTTCTGAATGCCTACTTCATCTATTGAGCTTCTTGTCGGATTCAGTTCTGTAGAAAAAGAGAACGGTGAAGGATATTGTAATAATGAGATCGTTTTGAATCTTTTAAACACAAATTTTATCAAAATCAATAACTTCTGATCACAGGATTAAAAATTATTTATAAAAGGTTATAGTAGCTATAGGTGCCGTTATCAATTCAAAAATTAAAAAAATAACTATTGTATGTACTCGTGCATAAGTCGAGGTTTGAAGACCAAATTTTGAATAAAAAATTGGTGTTAATGTAACCGTTTCTTGAATGGCCTTCATTTGAAAAGAAACTGAACCTTCACGGCATTCTATCCTCAGTATCTTAAAAGGAAATACGAAATACTATAAAGGGTTTACAGTATTTTCTGATGTAAATTATCAGTCAAGTAACATTAATTGCAGTACAGTGATAGGGGTTGAGTAAACTTATGGTTACAACTTGGGTTAGTTTAGGGTTAGGGCTTGGGTTTAGGCTTAGGACTTGGGTTAGGTTAAGGTTACATCTAGGATTAGGTTATATTTAGGGCTTGGGTTACTTTAAGTTTAAGACTTGGGTTAGGATAGCGTTAGAGCTAGGGTGAGTTAAGGGCTAGAGCTTGGGATAGTTTAGGATAAGAGCTTGGCTTAGTTTTGGATCAGGGCTTGAGTTAGGTTATGTTAAGTAAGGGTTAGAGTTTGAGTTACTTTAAGTTTAGGACTTGGGTTCGGTTCAGATTAGGGCTTGACTTATGTTAGTGCTAGAGCTTGGGTTAGATTAAGATTAGGGATTGGGTTAGGTTAGTTTTAGGGCTTGAGTTACTTTAATTTTAGGGTTTGGGTTAGGTTTGGGTTTGGGCTTGGGTTAGCAAATGATGATAGTATGAGATTAGATTTTTTTCCGTTTTTTTTTTACTTTACTCAGGTTGAAGCAAAATCTTCCTTAAGGTTATGATTTTTATCTACATCTTCATGTCTCATGAGAAACAATCATAAAAGAATGTCAGCATAAATCTGTGCAACCCCTTCCACCATGAGACAACAGAAGGCCAATCTTTTAAGTCGAGTAAAGCTGGTTTTAATATTAAAGTTTTCTTCTAGACTGGTTACTGTACCCAAGTTAAAGAACTCATACCTTGGGAAAAGAAATTAATTCTTGTTTTTTTTCAAGGGTATGAGCACAAAATGGAATAAAAACAGTTTCATCTAGGATTTGAACTTGAGTCACCGATTCTATTTCCTTAAAAATAACCGTTACGTTAGACCCAACCTCAAAAGGAACGGCATTTGTTTTTAGGTAAAATGTTTGATAAACATAGTGAATAAATGAATCAAACGGTTCCATAAAATTATTTCAATGAAATTATAGGTGCTTGCATTTTCAAGTTTCTCAAATGAGAAAATTTTTGTACACCTTACAAAAATTTTAACCTTTAAGAAAGGCGCCTTCAAACACATAATAATTCTGAATTAAAATCTTATCTTTTTAGCCTTCTAGTTAAATTTTTTTTCGCAATAATTTAAAATATGGCAAAATTCATATTTCTTTTCTTTTTCAATATATACAGCCATCCACACACAGACAGTTTCGTTGTATCACAACTCTTCTGTGTGGTTAGACACGCAGGACGCTTCAAGATGGGATCGAAATACGCCCGACTTTACGTTCGACTAAGTATCATATCACTCAGCTGTTTGGCGACCCACATTAGCTCGGGAATTATAAGGTATTATTTCGTTTAGCAGAGTAAATATTGCAGGAATTTTAGATAAAGTTTATTGTAATTTATTTTAAGACAAGAAATTAAATCTCCAAAATGTGTTTTTAAAGTCCCTTTTTTCTTCTGAGTATGTTTCATACTCTTATATTCTGTAATTCATAAAAAGATCTAAGAATAAAAGCAAGGTTTATTCATTTATTTATTAGCACATAATTCTTTTTTATTATAAAATATCAACATAAAAGTAAACACACAGTCAATAAATGAAAATAAATCAATTCATAATTAAACAAAATAACTGGAGTAACTTTGCTATTATTGTTAAGGAAAATGAGCACGGGGGCCCCTATCTAAAGATAAACGAACCATCCTTAAAAAAGATCAACTTTGATTATAGCAACCACGTTCCAAATGTAAATGTATATGAATCATTATTGTGTTTATCATTTTCTTATTCGGTCTGAAAATGACTCTAGTTGAGGCGAAAGTACTTGTAAAAAATGCGGCGCGTTCCTAAATTCATTCCATCCAGAAGTCAAATAACTTACACGAAGACTTGAAGAGATCAATAATAAAATTGGCAGAAACATGCTTAAAAAAGAAAATTATATATATATATATATATATATATATATATCAGTGACAGTTCTGTTTGCGTGTTCACGGATGATAAACGTTAAAACGACAGAGCCATTTGACAATTGTTGGCAAGAAGACTCTCTAGACAAGCGTTTAACCGATCATATGAACAGATTTTCCGAGATCACAAAAAGAAAAACGAACTGCGTTCTAAATATTGAACATTATTTTAAGGGAACGAACATTACCGACACCGTCCGTAGGTATGCGCACGCATTTTTTACGTCGATTTTTTAATTCACAAAAAATAGAAAGAGAACAAAATAAATAAATGAATAAATAGGAAATCAAATCAAATTGATTAGTTATCAGATTTTAATAAAAGTTTCACTCCATTTGTAATTGAATATGAGGTTTATTTCAGAAGTTTATTATGACGAAAACAATTCTTTATGTATCACTCATTATTATTTTTCATTTTTAAAAAGATAATTCCACGGAAAAGGTATATATATATATATATATATACAAAGATAGAGAAATATAGATCTGAATGGAATGAGATTAATTATTTCCGAACACCTGTGGTAATAAACTGCTCAAAAAGATACACTACATATTGACAGTATATCCCTATCAGCTTCATGAATGTGAAATAATACCTTATTTGTTGTTGTAGTTTTCATAATTTTCTCACAAAGCCGTTTCTCTTTCTGCAGTTCTTATACGAGTCAACTTTATACGTGTCCTTGTGCCATTGTTGATTGTTTCCTACAAATATCACTTGTTTTGAAGAATACAGCTCTCTTGGGTTGATTCATATTTTCTCTTGTCAAGAACTTAATTCACTAGGCGTAGAACTAAATTTGACAAGTTGAATGGGTTGCAATAAAAGAACATAAAAAGAAGTTTGCATATTTATGTGGTTGTTAACATTCTTATAAATATTTATTAAAACGTAGTCATCAGCTGCTCTGCTGTCCGTGTACGCTGGTTGAGCCGAAAGAGAAAATAGAGCGATGAGATTTCTCTGTCATAAATTGAAACAAACATAAGATTCCTGCAATACTTGTGTTTTAATGTATGTAAATATTGCCTTCAGTTTGTTGGTATTATTTTTTGAGTCTGCTTTGAAAGCATGGAGGTTGCACTAAAGAAGTCTTACAATTCGTGAACAATTAGACAACTTTAAAACACATGCGCCTTGCAACGATATTTTTCCTTATTTGGAAAGTTGTCAAAATTACGTGTGTGTTTATGTATTTTCAGTTACCTATAAACACAAAAGTTCCGGGTTTTTTTATCGAGAGGCATATATATTTATATATATGCACACACACACACACACACACACACATACACACACATAAATAAATAAATAAATAAATAAATATATATATATATATATATATATATAGAGAGAGAGAGAGAGAGAGAGAGAGAGAGTAACGGGCATCGTCAAAATGAAATCGGCGACTCGAGTTCGAATCTTCGTCGCTGCTGCTTTTGTTTCCTTTGGGAAAATCGTAAATCTATCTGTTCTCCTCCAGCGATGGGTAAATAGTAGAGTAACCTGGGTTCTTTAACCTTGGTTAGACACCCAGATTTAAAGAAGGAAAACTCTGAATTAAAACCAGCTGATCTCCGCTTAAAAATGAATCTTGTGTTGAATCCTGCCCGTGGTAAAGGGGTTTTGAATATATATATATATATATATATATATATATATATATATATATATATATATAAGAAAAAACAAGTATTCACATGATTTTTTCATAGTTGAATTATTTGGCAATGTTAAATGTTCCGTTATTTCTTACTATAAAACTATCATCAAGGCAATGTTCATGTGTGATCTTGTGTCTTCTGAATAATATTCAATTTACAAAGAAGAGACGAAAAAAATGGGAAAAATCTTAGCCTTCTATTACCGTTAGTAAGGTTTTGTTTCAAATGTATGTGACGTAATTATTATTTGAAATTCATTTTAAAACTTAACGTATTTACAAAAAAAAATCATTTTTAAAGAATATCATGCAGCTGTTTGTATTTTAGAAAGAATTATGATTTGAATTATTATTGAAAAACATTAAAAGTGAGTATGAATAAAATAATTGATAAAATCTAATTTAAATGAGTGATATTGTAACTTTTTAGCACTAAATTGATTAAAAAAAGTTAAGTGATAAAAAGGAGCTTTGTTTAATCGTATAATAATTAGAAATAATGCCAGATTCAACAATCTTTTTCGCGTTTATTATGCATATTAATAAAAAAAAATTGAAACTCAAAAGTTAAAGTAGTGATTAATTTCTAAATTATGTTTGACTAACGGGTTCTTTTCGTCGCTGGTTTTTATGTCTCTTTTATGTTCGTAAATTCGTTTTTTGATTGATCATGAAGTTTCACCCACATAGGTTTTATTACATTCAAATCACTGGATAGAGTTGCATTGCATCGGATTTGATGTAGTTATTTTTATTTTTATTATTGATTTGTGTATTTGTGCGAGGTGTATATATGTATGTATGTATGTATGTGGCTATATATATCTGTGCGTATGTTTGTGCATATGTTCATGCAGTTTGGGATAAAAAGAATGCTTTATTTCAGTTTTATTTATATAAATGTTTAACATGTAAAATGAAAGATAGTTTTTGATCCAACCATTAAACTACATGCACGCTTGCACACACAGGCACAGTGACGCACGCACATACATTCATAAATACATACATGTTTGATTAAATAGGACAGATACTTCGTATTTGCCAAATCTATCTTTGATCCGTTAAAATTTTTCTATTACCTCAAATAAAATTCTTTTATCCTGTAAATTATCTTCCCACTTGTTCTTCCTCCTACTCTTTATATAAATCTATTTAACTTGTCATTTCATTATTGCTCCTCCCGAAGATCGCTCCTGTCGGGGCCAAAGGTACTTGGGAAAAAAAGACACCTTTGTAAATTCCTTCCATCCAAAATTAAACAACTCATGCGAAGACTTAAATGGATGAAAGATAGAATTGGTTGACACAAAGTGTCTGTCCTATTTGATCAAACATGTTTAAAAAAGAAAATGCTACATACAAACATGCATACATACATACATGTGTGTTTGTGTGTGTGTGTGTGTGTGTGTGTGTGAGAGAGAGAGAGAGAGAGAACTTTATTCCCATCGGTCCCAGGTCCACTCTGGCCCGGAGTGGTAGCACCTAATATGGGTCCTATCTATGGTTTAAATAGAACTAAACAGTGTTTCTTTCACTATACTTATTTTTGCATTTAAACTGCGTATTTATACTAAACTGAATTGTTTAAAATAGAACTGTTTTGACATTAAGACTGCATACTAATGCTACACTGAATTGCTCGAAATAGAACTGTTTTGACGTCAAAACTGTGTACTTATGCTAAACTGAATTATCTGAAATAAAACTGTTTGACATTTAACTTTGTGTATTGTAGAATACACTGACTGCACCTCTGCAGATGGGGTAAGACCCCCCCCCAACGAATGTCCTGTATATGACACTAAACAGTTTGATGGTGAGGTCCCAGTAAAGCTGGGGCCTTGGGGAATACGGAGCACCACCTCATTGCCATTGCTCCCAGGTCCACTCTAGCCTGGCGTGGTAGCACCTGATAGGGCCTTATCTATGGGTTAAATAGAACTAACGGTATATTTATACTAAACTGAATATCTTGAAATAGAAATGTTTTTTGACAATTGAACCGTGCTTACATTTGAACTGCGTGCTTGTGATAAACTGAATTATTTCAAATAGAACTGTTTTTTGACATTGAAACTGTATTTACACTAAACTGAATTGTTTAACATAGAACTGTTCTGACATGTAACTGTGTGTAAACAAAATCTGTACTTTTACTAAACTGAATTAGCTAAAGTAGAATTGCTTGACTAAACTGAATAGCTCGAAATAGAAATGTTTTTTACAATTAAACTGTACTTACATTTAAACTGCGTGCTTTTACTAAACTGAATAGTTTTAAAATGAACTATTTTTTATATTGAAACTGTACTTACACTAAACTGAATTGTTATATATAACTGCTTGAATAGTTTGAAATAGAAATGTTTTTGACAATTTAACTGTGTACTCATGCTAAACTGAATTGTTTTAAATAGAACTGATTATTTGCATTAAATAACCTACAAAGGTTGATATGCCATAAAACACAACAAACCAAACCAAACTATTTCCCTGGATTGCTCCACTTTACCCTTGATACGTACCTTATAATGCTAAGTGTTAAGCAAGGAGGTATCAAGTACCATATTTTTTTAAAAGTCTTTGGTATGACTCGACCTGGGATTGAATCTCGGTCTCACGGACCATTGGCGAACACTAAGACTTAGATAGATAGATAGATCGATAGATAGATAGAAATCGAACTGAATCGCTTTTTGCACTTAATCATTTTTAATTGGGTTTTGAATTATTTTGTGAGAGGCCTTCAGCCTTTTCTCCAACGCAGAGCTATAACAGTACTTTTAACCCTGCAGAGGAGATGACTGTCGTCTCAGTAGTAGTAGTAATATTAATAGTAAAACTTGTTTACTCGGAGAAAAGCAGATGTCACCTTGGATGAGAAGTTAGGAATCTGAATGCAAATTGAACATGGATTCGAGTATCGACCACCATTTTGTCAATAGACGCTGTGTAAATAGGTGGTCAGTTCAGATCTGTTGAAAAATGCGTTGTTGAATGAAAGTTCGTCACTGCAGCTGTTGTGAAAAGAGTAGTGGCAAAGTACTAGAGTCATCTCATTTGACCTTCAAGCCCTATTCCTATCTCTGTAAGCACGACCAAATCGATTCATGTATGTGCAACTCTCTCACTCATTTGGTTAACTCATGGCAGTAAATGGATAATAAATGCTCATCAGTGACGACGTGAATTTTTTTAAATAAAAAGAAAGAAACAACCTTCCAAATAGACATTAGGTGATTTTGGTACTCCATGATTTCACTTTAATTTATTAAATAATCCAAGAGTGATTAAATTCCCAGAACCATTGTTAATGGATTGAGTATATTTGGAAAATATTCACCATTTTGAATATCTTGAAAACAAGATGTGCAGCTTCGATGTAATTTTTAGCATTCTACCGTTAAGTGACTCAGTTGACAGTAAAACGATATTAAGTTTGTATATTGTGGGATTGATACATTCATGGCAATGTTCCTGTCTCACGTTTCACGGTTCATGTAGAGTTTTTCATTCGGCATAACATCACACCGATAGTCAAGATTTCACTACCTAAAGCTGAATATTACTTTTTAAAAGAAGGGCATTTCAGACCGTGGGTGAAGCCGCTGACCGCTTTCTTGAAAGTAGATCTTGTAGACCCTCAAAAAAGAAGATATTTTTAGATTATTTTAAAGGTCCATTGAACTCCTCAAGGAGCATAGGACAGCAGTCACACCTAAGTCTGTGATGGGGAGTAGTTGTAGTTTTGGTAAAAAGTAAGTTTTTATTTGGTGGACTTGTTAGCCCCACGGTACATGGTTTTGAATATTTTGCTACTACATGGGTTTATCAACTTACATTACCAGAGAACCTAGTCTGCCCTTCTATTTACCAATACTTAGGATTGGGAGAACGTATGCATTGTCTTTTCTAAGGAAACGATTATGAACCAAAATGCAAACGGCTGTAACCAGGATTTGAACTTGGCCCACTGTGTTCATTTCCATCATAACATCGTACCTGTAGAAGGAAATCTGGGATACCTGCATGGAGTCCAATAGAGGAAAACTGAACATAAAAATCAAAAAGCACCGAAAATAGCGATGACAGAATTTAACTCTCTAAAAAGCGGGATGACAAAACTTTCTGAATTATCTTTTTAATGTTATATTCGCTTGATCAGTCTTTTAACAAGTCATTCCGATTCGTGACAGTATCAAAAATAGTGGTAATCTATATATATATATATATATATATATAAGTTGGTCGACTGTAGTCGAGGGTGACCTGAAGGATCCCTTTTCAATTACTACTACACCGAGGTGTACGGGAGGTCGCTACTCCTTTTCCTTGATTGCCCCACTTACCCTTGACCAATACCTTATAATGCTAACAGTTTAAGCATAGTCATCAAGCAACATTTTTGAGTCTTTGGTATGACTCAACCAGGGATTGCATCGCGGTTTACCGGACCATTTGCGAACTCTCTACCACTGTGGGAATATATATATATATATATATATATATATATATATATATATATATATATATTTCATACACTTATAGACTGTAATCCATATTTGCTGTTTTTCAACCTCAATTTAAACATGGTCAGTCATCTGATGAGACGAAGAGTATGATGATAATCTCCGCCGAAATAAATTTATAATGACAATTTAACCAGTTTTGAGTTTTCTTCTAATTGCACTATATATATATATATATATATATATTATTCTGTATATTAATACTATCGTTAGTTTTTGTCACAACAGAAAAGGCGACAACGATATTTATGAATCTTTAAAAGTGGACAAAAAGAAAGGTAAAAAAAAACAAAAAACGATCAGACCTCAATCTTTCGACCTTCTCTTTGTAAAATTTCATCCTCCCATCACCAACTGCCTCCACCGGAAATGTTCAAATTGTTTCCGTGATTTTGAAACAATAATAAGTACAGATTCATTTTAATGATCTTTTTTACATAATTTTAATGAAAATAAAAATCGTATCGACTAGTTAGCAATTGGTAATATCTATAAAAAGGAAATTGCGAAAAATATGAAATTTTAAATGAGTAAAATATTCTTTTCGTTAGTTTCATTTATTTGTTTGATAGTTTATTAGTGTGTAACTTCGTTCTAATGCCCTTTGGAAAGGTATGAATCCATCTGTTCCCTCTCCAGCAGCGGGCAAAAATAATACGGCCGGTTCTATAGCTTTGGTAAAACACCCAGATTAAAACTTTGAATTTAAACTATCTATACTTGTATCACAAACTGATCCTGACAGAGGAGTTAGCTAAGTACTTATCTCTGCTCCAAAACTCAAGATCACAGTTGAATCTATAAAAGTGGATAGCATGGTAAACAAGCCAAATAGTTTGACAAATATGGATGTCCTTAAGCATGCCTACTACCAGAGTGTCGAGGGCCTCATTATAAAGTTCCAACTTTAATAGATAGAGCATGATATTCACACAGACCCGTTCAGAATGCCATGGCATGTTCTTTACTGCGTTGGAGAATGTCTCCACGATGCCCCAAAATGTACCAACAAGGACTACAAGATACAAGCTGATAAGATTTACTACTAGAACTTGGAAATAGAAGCAGAAAGCCGAAAATAGTGGAGAGTCGTTATCCATTAGGGTATTTAGCTCTTCGAAATCCTTAGAAGAGTTACCATTGAGGCAATGAGAAGGAAATGTAAACCAAAGACTGAACTACCTCCACTTCCAATATCTATCTCATAACAACACTGCCCCTGGCGATTCCACACTGGGATTGGCCTTGTGAGATTCCTTATAATTTATCGATGACCATAATATGAAAACTCGACAACGAGTGGGAGTCGATGATGACGACGAGTACTCATAAAAATGACGGGACTATTGAAGTATGCATCAGCTCATCTGCTTAAGATCGGCGTCTTGCTCACCGACTCTCTGTTTAGGATCAGTTTTGTATCTGTGTGCTCTGTGAAAAGTTTTGTACATACATACATACATACATACATACACACGCACATATATGTATACAGATTGCATTTCATTTACGTGGATCATTGCTAGTTCTCCCACCAGTTTTAAGTGGTTTACAGTGGATTTTGAGTGACAAGGAGTATCCTCTGACCTCTTGTACTCTTCTAAGTACACAAGCTGATCTTAAAAGTGCTCTGGTCTGGAGAGTCTTGATTCTTACTCTGATCTTTAATTTCCCCAATCTCTTTTCCAGGCTTTTAGAGACCGTTCCGAGAGCACGAACTATAATTGTTATTACCGTAATTATCATGTTCTACAACTTTTTCTGCGAGGCCCCAGTATTTGTCTCGCTTTTCGCTTTCCGTCAATATTACATTGTGGTCCACTAGAGCAGCAAAATCCTCCCGATAATAATTTATATTTTTCTTGTTAATTAACACTAGTTCTGGTTTCGGGTCACGATGAGGTGATCCGTTTTCATCTAGTTAATTAAAACCAGTTCTGGTTTCGGGTCTGGATAAGATCCGTTTTTATCTTGTTGATAAACACTAGTTTTGTTATCAGGTCAGGATTAGGTGATCCGTTTTTATCTTGTTAATAAACACTAGTATTGGTTTCGGGTCAGGATGAGGTGATCTGTTTTTATCTTGTTAATTAACACTAGTTTTGGTTTCGGGTTAGGATTAGGTTATCCGTTTTTATCTTGTTAATTAACACTAGTATTGGTTTCGGGTCAGGATTAGGTTATCTGTTTTTATCTTGTTAATTAACACTAGTATTGGTTTCGGGTTAGGATTAGGTTATCTGTTTTTATCTTGTTAATTAACACTAGTTTTGGTTTCGGGTCAGGATTAGGTTATCTGTTTTTATCTTGTTAATTAACACTAGTTTTGGTTTCGGGTCAGGATTAGGTTATCTGTTTTTATCTTGTTAATTAACACTAGTTTTGGTTTCGGGTCAGGATTAGGTTATCTGTTTTTATCTTGTTAATTAACACTAGTTTTGGCTTCGGGTCAGGATGAGGTGATCTGTTTTTATCTTGTTAATTAATATTAGTTTTGGCTTCGGGTCAGAATGAGGAGATATATTTTTATCTTGTTAATTAATACTAGTTTTGGTTTCGAGTCAGGTGTAGGTGACCCGTTTTTATAAAAAAATCTCAGAAAACTTTATGCGTCTCTGGTGCTTATACTGTTTTCAAGTCTGGTCAAACTTCAGTCTTTTGTACAATTTATAAATTTTCATTTTAGAATATTTACACTTGGAAAATGAACTCCCTAAGCCGACTTCAAGTTCTCAATAAAGCTGAATGCTTCACACAAATACCTTTGCAAAACATATGAATTCAATTCTATCCCAGTTATGAATAAAATAAGCTTATTTGGGTTCTTTAGTTGTAGCAGGGCAACTAATTTATGAGAAGAACTCTGAATTCCATCCCCTACCGAGATATTACATGTCAGCGTGACAAAGTAAAGTCCATTATCTTTCAAGTCTTACATATCTTGGAGAAGGTCTGAATTTTGCAATGAATTGAAAAATGGGTTGTTGAGATAGAAAATACATATATGCATAAATGAGTATTAAACTTTGGACATTTTGGTATTTCACTGTCTCCTCGCACATAAATAGATAAACAAAGAAAGTCCGAACGAAAGAGACAACTCATTTTTCATTGTTGAAAACTACTGATTCGAAATGGAACCGAAAGATTCATCAATATATAAATTCTAAAAGATATCTAATTCAAATTGTTAGTTATTCAAATGATGTGGAAAATGTTGTAATAAGTAAATACTGTTTTGAAGCTTCTACCTCGGAGTTGAGGAGTGTTTGAGTGTCAGACAAGAAGTGTGGTTGTTTCGCGATATTAGTGACTTTCGAAAATTTGCAAAACCTGTGTTGACAGGTGATCAGCCATTTCGTAGCTGTTAGTGTCACAGGCCTTCATTGAAATTTTTCTCTTTTGCATTGATTAATTAAAAAAGAAATTAATCTATTCCTATTGATAACATGCGCTAGTGTAAATATAAGTATTGAGTAAATAACTAAATCAAATCGACGAAAAAAATCAGTTTAATTGAATTCCTCTTGTGAATTTCGTAATAAGAAAACTTGTCAACGTGACACTTGCTTTAAACCTTCTGACCTTTTTGTCACTAGCCGACTGCTAACGACATTGGAAATGGGATAAAAAAAGAATGTAATTAGCTCGTAGTAATAATAATAATAATAATAATAATAATAATAATAATTTGTGACAAACTGGTGAGATTGCACATGAGATGATTTGGATATGGCAAAAAGAAAGAAAACATCAAAAGAGAAACCGCATCTCTTTTAATAGTAATACAAAATAACTCCATAAGGACCCATTATATCTAAGCCAGAATTGATAGTATGCAATAGAATAACAAGTGTAGGTTATGTAGAGACAGATTAATCACATAATAATGTAGAAAAATGATTAATCACATAATAAGCAAATGCAGCAAACGATCTCGGAGTACAAGACAAAGTACGACTGGATGGGAAAGGTGATCAACTGGGAGTTGTGCGAGGGATTAAAATTTGATCATATTACCAAATGATATATGCACAAACAAAAATCCGTCCTATTGAATGAGATGCATAAAATTCTCTGGGATTTTGAGATATAAACAGATCATCTAATCCCGGCAAGAAGACCAGACCGAGTATTGATTAACAAGGAAAGAAAGAATTTGTCATCTAGTGGATTTTGCCAAAGAGGGAAAATGAAAGAAAGCAAATAGACAAATATTTGGACCTTCCTAGCGAACAACAAAAAAAAAAAACAAAAAAACAACCAACTGTGGAATATGGTGATGGGGATACCAATTCTAGTTTCTGTGCTTGGAATGGTCTCAAGAGGCGTGAAAAAAGACTAAGAAATTGAAAATCAGATCACAAAGTGACACCATCCTGACCACAGCATTGATAAGATCGACTAGAATACTTAGAAGAGTTTTGGAGCCCTGAGGAGACTTGCTGTCATTCAGACACCAATGAAAGAGCAACAGTTAACGCTAGTGTGAATAAGTTACCATAATACTCGCTAGCAAGCCGTGGATTGTTCCCTGGAGAACAGAAAAGATGCTGCAAAGGATCCAGAGGCACATTGATCAAGACATCCTCAACGAGAGCAAGACGAGGCAGAATACTCTAGCTATGGCCTGGATTGACAACAAAAAGGCATATGATATGGTCCCACAAAGCTCGATAATAAACTGTCTCAAAATGTACAAAATATCAGATGAAGTCATAAACTTTATCGAGAAAACCATGAAAACCTGGAGAGTGGAATTGACATCAGGAGGGAAAAGCTTAACTGAAGCGAAGATCCAAAGAAGTATATTCCAAGAAGATGCACTATCACCATTATTATTTATCATTGCAATGATGCCTCTGAACCACATACTCGGAAAATGCACAGATACAAACTTAGTAAATCGCAGGAAAACATCAATCACCCAATATACATCATCATCATGTCGTGCCGTCAGCACGAATATCCCTGACCCTCTCTCGCCACTTCTCCCTATTATTCATCGCCTCTGGCAGGTCTTCAGGGTTACATCTTGTGTCCTCACATAGCTGCTGTATGTAAGTTCGAGCTGGTCGTCCTGCTTTTGCTTGGCCATATGTAGGAGTCCATGGGAGTACATCACTTATGAGCTCGTCCTTGCTTCTCCAGCAGTGTCCTGCATGTCTGGTTCGTCTAACTTGAATAGTTTTCGTGATGGGAGGCAAGTGGCCGTATAGTTGGTGTCTTGTGGGGTGTTGTCGCCAGGACTTGTTCAATATTGCTCTCAACATTCTTGTGTAATTGCCGCCTAGTTTCTTCTCCAGCCGTTTAGTTAGCGTCCATGTAGTGCATCGATACAACCGCTGCCTGGAAGGAACTGCGTTTCATTTTATCGGTCAAGTCTGATTTCCATATGATCGAGAGCCTATCGATAGCCGTCCATGCTTTCGTCAGTCGTGTGTCGATGTCTTTTTCGGTTGATGAGACGCTGCTCCCAAGGTAGATGAATTTGTCTACTAGTTTCAGAGAGGCTCCGTCTAGTGTGGCAATGTTGCCCGTTTGGTTGTAACATATATTCAGTTTTGTGTGCATTGACATGGAGGCCAATACCAGCAGCGGCTCGTTCCAGACTATGCAGTAGAGTCTCTGCTTGATTAGGCGTATTCGCCAGTAACGCCAAGTCATCACCGTAGTCGGCGTCTGTGATTGTTTTTGCGGGGTACCTTTTGCTTCTTTTCTTAGTCAGCTCGAAGCCATTTTCTCTGATTTTGTCGATCGAAGTTCTAAGCACGTAGTCTAGACAGATGATAAAGAGGTATGGGGCTAGCGTGTCTCCTTGTAGTACTCCTGCAACAATGTCGAAGTATTCCGTGTCTCCATCTGGTGAACGGACTTTCACTTTGGTGTTTCTGTAGAGAATCATTATTGCTGCTACGGTTTCTTTTGTTAGGCCGTATGTTAGTAGGATTTGTTCCATCTTCCCTCTGTGGATAGAATCGAAGGCCTTGGTAAAGTCGACAATATACATAGACGACATCAAACTGTTTGCCAAAAAGGGAAAAAATTGGAAACTCTAATACACGTAGTGAGAATATACAGTCAAGACGTACAGATGGAATTTGGCATAGAAAAATTCGCCATGCTAGTAATGAAAAGCGGTAAACGACACCTTACGGACGGAATGGAACTACCAAGTCAAGATAAAATTAGAACGCTCGGAGAAAAGGAAACCTACAAATACTTGAGAATACAGGAAGCTGACACCATCAAATAACAGGAGATGAAAGGAAAAGTTAAGTAATAAAATCCCAGAAGAACCAGAAAGCTATTCGAGACAAAACCACAATGCAGAAACCGTATCAAAGGAATAAATACCTGGGCTGTTTCCCTCGTAAGATATTCGGGACCATTCTTGGAGTGGACCAGAGAAGAACTTTAACAAATGAACCAGAGAACAAGAAAACCATGTATTAGGCATTACATCCCAGAGATGAAGTTGACAGACTATATTTGTCAAGAAAAGAAGGAGGAAGAGGACTTACCACTATTAAAGACACTGTTGACGCATCAATAAAACGACCTGAAGACTATATAGAAAAGCGCGGAAAAAGACTGATCACTGCCACCAGAAGCAATACTGACAACACGAGGACCAAATGAACGATAATACGCAGAAAACAAAAATGGGAAGAAAAGCAACTCTTACGACGTCTTAAGCGACTAATAAGCAACATCTCACGCGAGAAAACGTGCACGTAGCTAAGAAAGGGAAACCTTAAAAGAGAAACTGAATCTCTCCTAATAGCAGCACAAAACAACGCTATAATAACCAATCATATCAAAGCAAGAAAGGATAAGAATCCACAAAACAGCAAATGTAAATTATGTGTTAATAGAGACAAAACGATCAATCACATAATAAGCGAATGCAGTAAAATAGCACACAAAAAGTATAAGACTATATGCCACTGGATGGGCATGATGATCCACTGGGAATTGTGCAAAAAGTTTAAATTTGATCATACGAACAAATGGTATATGCATAACCTAACATCTGTCCTGGAGAATGAGACACACAAACTCCAATGGAATTTTGACATACAAACAGATCACCTAATCTCGGCCAGAAGACCAGACCTTATAATAACAAAAAAAAAAAAAAAAAAATGAATAAATAAATAAAAGAGAACTTGCAGAATTATGGATTTTGCTGTTTCGGCTGAACACAGAGTAAAATTGAAATAAAGTGAAAAGAAGGATAAATACCTCGACCTTGCTAGGGAATTGAAAAAAATATGGAACATGAATATGACGGTTATACCAATTGTAATCAGTTCTCTTAGCACAGTCACCAAAGGATTAATAAAAGGACAGGAGGATTTGGAAATAAGAGAACGAGTGGCGACCATCCAAACTACTGCATATTGAGGTCGACCAGAATACTGAGAAGGGTCTTGGAGGCTTGAGGAGACTTGCTGCTACTCAAACTCTAAGGAGAGATTATCAGCTAACGCTCATGTGAAAATCTCTCATGGAGTAAATAATAATAATATATGTGTACAACATCAAGCTGTTTATAAAAATGAAGAACTGGAGACTCTAATACAAACAATAAGAATATTCATCCAGGACACGGAAATGGAATTTGGCATAGAAAAATGTGTCATGCTCATAATGAAAAGTGGGAAAAAGAGAAATTGCAAAAGGAATAGAACTGCCAAATAAAGAATGAATCAAAACTCTTGGAGAAATGGAAAATTATAAGTACGTGGGAATAGTGGAAGCGGACACCGTCAAAAAACGGGGATAAAAGAAAAATAAGAGAAGTGTACCTCAGTCGAACGAACAAGAATACTTCTCGAAACCAAGCTCTGCAGCAGAAATCTCATCAAAGGAATAAACCCTTGGGTTATCCTCCTTGTAAGATACTGGGGAACCATCCTAGAAACAAAGAACTCAGACAAACGGACCGAAGGACAAGAAAGTTCATAATGATGTACAAGGCGTCACATCCGAGAGATGACATAAGCAGACTACATGTCAAGAAAATATGGAGAAAGAGGACTCGTTAACATTGAAGATTGCATGGATGCATCAATGCCAGAACTCGAAGACTACATTAAAAAGAAAAACTAATTACACCCGCTAGTAACAGCATTGACATCATTAGGACAAACAGAACAACAAAAACAAAGAAGCAGAAATGGAAAGAAAAAACTGTATGGATATTTCGAGCGACGAATTGGCGAAATCTCGCTCGAAGGACCAGAGTGAAAATAAAGGAAATGGAAAAGGGACACAAGTACTTAGACCTTGAGAACTAAGAAAGCTATGGAAAATGAAGATGATGGTGATATCGATAGTAGTTGGCACACTGGGAATGGTCTCCAAAGGCTTGAAAAGGAGACTGGAAGAATTAGAAATCGTAGGACTAATCGAGGCTATCCAGACTAAGAAATTGGTACAATCGGCCAAAAGGGTCCTGAAGATCTGAGGAGACTTGCTGTCACTCAGACTCATGGGAAAGACCATCAGCTTTCACTGGCGTAAAAGGAGTAAGCAACAACAACTACTACTACTACTACTAATAATAATAATAATAATAATAATATTACAGAGACCTAAACGCAGAACATGGACTAGGGAAGAGAACCAACTTGCGCTTGAATGCTATTTCAGGAGCAACCCTTCACAAAGAGGATCCAGGAAAAGAATGATAGAGATCTGGTAAGAATGTTCGACATTTCAGACAACTAGCCAAAGGTTAGCGGATCAAGTTAGAACAATATTGAAGAAGGGCTGGTTTTCTGACCTAGAATTACTAGAAATCCATAAAAAAATACTGAAACAAAACTATAACACAGAGCCAGACACACCAACTGGTGTCAAACAAAAGCAATCCAACGAAAAAGAACAGCAAACCTCGGCAAATGAAAACACCACACTCCCAAACGATACTCTACCAAACAACCAGGAAGAAACACTATCACAAGAACAAAAGGTAAATCTAGAAAATGTAAAGAGAATCATGAGTAGTGAAAAGACTATTCTACCTTCATTAAGAAACATAGAATGGAAAACACTTAAGATAGAAACGAATAAAATAAATCACATACTACCTTACATACCAACAAATAATATAATTGAGTTAAATTAATTAATCTATGCAGGAGCAAAATTAGTTGTGAGAATATTGGGATCCCCTCAAAAAGCACGAAGAAACAGCAAAAGCCGGGATGGGAAATTAGATTGGAATCGCAAATAAAAAAAACTACGAAAACAAGCCCGAATGATAAGAATGAGAGGCGCTGAAATAAACGGGTTGGGGAGAAGGAACAGACAACATGGGGAAAAATAACAGTACAACTTGAGGAAATAAACCAGAAAGTACTGTCCAAAGAAGATTAAAGAGATATCGACTAAGGGTAAAACAATACAGACAAAACAGGACATTCTAAAACAACGAAAGGAAATTCTATCAACAATTGGGAGGGAGTGACACGAAAACATACCAACAACCGGATGCAAAAGAAACCGAACGATTTTGGACGAAAATATGGGAACCAAAGAAACATAACGAAAATGCTGAATGGATAGACAATATTACAAGAGAGCTAGACGGACTTGAAGAAGGCCCCCAAATGGAAATACACGTCGACTTACTCAAAACAACACTAAAAAGAATATCAAACTGGAAAGCGCCAGGCCATGATGGAATACATGGTTTCTGGTTCAAGAAATTCACCTCCCTTCACGGAAGACTAGGACTAGAAATGAACAAATGTTTACAAGACGCGCAAGTACCTGAATGGATGACCAAAGGAAAGACTATATTAATCCGAAAGAACCCCAGTAAAGGAACTGTCCCAAACAATTACAGACCCATAACCTGCCTACCAATTATGTGGAAAATACAAACAGCACAAATAAGGGAAAAGATCTACTATTCGCTAACAAGCCGCGGATTGTTTCCTGACGAACAGAAAGGATACCGCGAAGGATTCAGAGGCACAGCAGAATTACTCTACATAGATCAACACATCCTAAATGAGAGCAAAACAAGACGGAAAAATTTAGCAATGGCCTGGATTGACTACAAAAAGGCATATAATATGGTCCCACAAAGCTGGATACTACACTGTCTCAAAATGTACAAAATATCACATGAAGTCATAAAATTCATCGAACAGACCATGAAAACCTGGAGAGTTGAGCTGACAGCAGGAGGAAGAAGCATAGCTGAAACAAAGATCCAAAGAGGCATTTTCCAAGGAGATGCACTATCGCCCTTACTATTCATAATAGCCATGATGCCACTGAACAACATACTCAGAAAATATGCAGCCGGACACAAACTCAGCATATCGCAAGAGAAGATCAATCACCTAATGTACATGGATGCCATTCAATTATTTGCCAAAAATGAAAAAGAACTGGAAACTCTCATACACGCAGTTAGAATATACAGTCGGGACAAAGGAATAGAATTTGGCATAGAAAAATGTGCCATGCTCGTCATGAAAATTGGCGAACGTCATATGACTGACGGAATGGAACTACTAAACTACGACAGAATTAGAACGCTCAAAGAAAATGAAACCTACAAATACTTGGGTATCTTGGAGGCTGACACCATCAAACAAGTGCAAATGAAAGACATGATCCGAAAAGAATATCTCAGGAGAACGCGAAAACTACTCGAGACAAAACTCTCCAGCAGAAACCTCATCAAAGGAATAAATACTTGGGCTGTGCCATTAGTCAGATATTCGGGACCCTTTCTCAAGTGGACCCGAGAGGAACTTAAACAAATGGCCCAAAGAACAAAAAAACTAATGACCATGCAAAAGGCATTACACCCCAGAGACGACGTTGTCAGACTATATTTATCGAGAAACGGGGAGGAAGAGGACTTGCCAGCATCGAAGACACCGTTGTCGCATCCATACAACGGTTGGAAGACTACATAGAAAAACACGAACGAGGACTAATAACAACCATCAGAAACGATACGGACAACACGATTAACGATAGAATGACAACGACGAGGAAATAAAAATGGGAAGGAAAACAACTCTATGGCCGCTTTAAACGTCTAATAAACAACATCTCACACCAGAAAACCTGGACATGGCTAAGAATAGGAAACCTTAAGAGAGAAACGGAATCCCTCCTAATAGCAGCACAGGATAATGCCATAAGAACCAATCATATCAAAGGGAGAATAGATAAGACGCAATGCGATGACAGAGAGGATACGATCAATCACATAATAAGCGAATGCAGCAAATTAGCAAAGAAGGAGTACAAGGCGAGACACGACTGGGTCGGCAAGGTGATCCACTGGGAAATGTGCAGGAAATTTCAATTCGACCATACCAATAAATGGTATATGCACAACCCGACACCTGTCCTAGAAAATGACTCGCATAAACTCCGATAGGACTTTAACATACAAACGGATCACTTAATCCCGGACAGAAGACCTGACCTCATAATAATCAACAACAAAAAAACGAGAATCTGCAAAATTGTCGACTTTGCTGTCCCGGCGGACCACAGAATAAATATGAAGGAAAGTGAAAAAAAGGATAAGTACCTCGACCTTGCTAGAGAAATAAAAAAGCCGTGGAACATGAAAGTAACGATTGTGCCAATTGTGATTGGTGCGTTAGGAACAGTAACTAAAGGATTATTAAAGGGCCTGGAGGACATGGAAATTGGCGGACGGGTAGAGACTATCCAAACGACAGCATTGCTGAGGACGGTCAGACGAGTCCTGGAGACTTGAGGAGACTTGCTATCACTCAAATTCCAGTGAAAAACCATCAGCTAACACTGATGTGAAAAACTCTAGAGGATTAAATAATAATAATCTGTAACATTAATAGATAAGACATGAACGAATATCTTCGAATATTACGCCCTATCATACCCTTAGATATACAATGAACTTTTCCGTTTTGATTTTGAGAGAAGACAGGGAAGAAAGAAACCTGCTTCACGTTAGCAAAAAAATACAAAAGATATATATATATATATATATAAAATTACAAAATTAACTTAAATCTCGAGTCGGAATTCTACTACTAAAGTTTCACCTTAACGGATCATCAGGGAATCTCATACCGGTATGAGACTCCCTGATGATCCGTTAAGGTGAAACTTTAGTAGGAGAATTCCGACACGCGATTTAAGTTAATTTTGTAATTGGCTCCACTCGTGTTGAGCACTCTTGTAATTGTAGCATTGCAGCGTTTACGGCGGGTTTTATTTTTCTTTTGACCAACTGACTGCATATCTCTTGATTTTTTTCAACTGGTATGACGGGGTTGGCCTTTTCTTTCTTTTTGTCCTATTATATTTTTTCTTTTTCCCCCGGGCGGTGATTCGAGATATTGTTATCTCTTGTTCCTGGCGGGGTTTTTTTTCTGGTAACCGTGAATGCTGGTAGATAGTAGATTAGTAAATAAATAAATATATATATATATATATATATAGAGAGAGAGAGAGAGAGAGGACAGAGAGAGAGAGAGAAGCGGTAACACTGTACATCAGATACTTCAATAGAGTGGAAATAGAGGGAAGAAAGGAAGGAAAAACAAAGGGAGTGACAGAATGAGAGAGAGAGAGAGAGAGAGAGAGAGAGAAAGAGAAATACATTGAAATGTGTAAAAGATAGGAATGAAAGACTTTTGTTTTAAAAAATTATTTTGGATGTTTATTTTTTTTTAACAAAAATGATGTGATCCTTCAGAAATAAGGACAAAATCTTTCGAAAATTAACAGATTTATTCACTTTTTATAAAACGCTCTGTGGTATTTCGATAAAAGATAAAAAAAAATAAACTGAACAGATAAGAAATAAACTGTTCTAATGACCCTTATTTATTTATCTATCGATTTATTTATTTATTTGTTTTGTTTTGCTTTGTTTGTTTAATTTCAAGGAAGCAGGTAACGAGTGATATTAAATAAATAATGATAATCTATAAAATAAACTGGTATTGAAGGAGTATAAGAGCAGATATGACTAGTTAAAGAAGGTGATACACTGCGAATTGTGCAAGCGACTATACTGATAGATGGTATATACACAAGCCAGAATCTCTCCTGAAAAATAAAACACAGTCATATTTCTCTTGAACTTTGAGATAAAAATGGATAATCGAATTCCTACCATTAGATCAGAACTTATGTTTGTGACCAAAAAGAAAAGATCTTGTCAACTGTTTGGGTTCGCCGTTTCAAAAGATCACAGAAAAGTAAAGAAAAAAAGATGAACCTTGCTAGAGAGCTAAAAAATGCTGTAGAACATGAAGGTGATAATGAAAGCAATAATTGCTGAAGCTCTTAGAACAATCTTAGAAAATCTGGAAATAAGAAAGACTGGGGGAAATTACAATCCAACGAAGAATTGAAACCGTCTGGCCCAAAGTACTGCTAAGATAGGTTAGAATATTTAGAAAAATCCTGGAAAGTTAAGATTTGCTATCACTCTAAATATATCTTATATCATTCTAAATTCAATGAAAACCACAAGTGATGTGAAAAGAATAATATGATAATTCGAGTCACTTACGGCAAATTTGAGTCTGTCAAATCCAAGAAATTAAGAAATAAAAAGATTTGTACAAAAACTTAAACGTATCAGGCAAATTAATCTTCAAATTTTTTCTTTATTTAAAAATCTATTATTGTTTTACTAGTAACGCATTGTGAAAAAATACTTATTTAAAGTTTCTTTTGAAAATCTGAATTATTTTTGACTAAGTTGGAAATAGTATATTTCTATACAGTATGTCGTTTACTTTTTACAAGCAATCGTTTTAATCTCCAGTAAAATAAGAAATAAAAGGAAATATAGATACGCAGCCTTTCTTCTTTCTTTTGACACAAATTTTATCAATTTGATTGATTGGTTGGTTGCTTACTTGGTTTACGGCATATCAAATTTGTAGGTTATTTAATGTTAAATCCTTTTTATATATATATATATATATATATATATATATATATATATATATATATATATATATATATTAAACATGGTTTGTAAACGTAGAGTTTGGAGGTAACAATTTTTAAACGAGCCAGAGATCATTTCTTTGCATTCAGTTAAACCATTCTAAGTATTGCTATCTAACACTAATAATTTTATTTACACACAATTAAATTGTTTCAAGTATTTCTATCTAACACGAGTAGTTTAATTTGCTCACTGTTAAATGGTTTCAAATATTGCTATTTAATACTAGTAATTCTATTCAACATTATTCATTCGTTAGCACACAGTTTAATGGTTCCAAGTATTGCTATGCAAAACTAGAAATTTAATTTAACATCGGTCATTTGTTTGAGCACAGTTAAATGGTTCCAGGTATTAAAAAATATGAAATATTTCTATTTGATGCATAGATTGGATCCTAATGGGTACTACCACTCCAGGTCACAGTGGACCTGGAAGTAATGACCATAAAGGAGTACTCTACATTCCCCAAAGCTCCTGTTCAGGAGCCTCACCATCGGATGCAGTTTAGTTTCATATCCATTTGGAAGGGGTCTTACTCTTCTGCAGATGCAGTTGGCATATGCAACAGCTCCAGCCAACTGTGCTATTATCTACATGAATATTAGACACAAACACTCTTGATATTATAAACCATTTACTTTCAACTCGTACTTATCATTTCGGAGAATGCTATAACTGGCCAAAAGTAAACTTATTTTGCTTGTCCTCAATCAATGGTTTACTAATTATTCTAACCAAAAATAAATTTTTTTAGAAACAAAATTTAATCGTCGCCTTTAATCTTGATACGACTAGACCTGGCCTAAACCTTTAAATGACCCTAAGTGAAATTTTGTTTGCCCCGTCCCAACATGGCTGCAAACCGTATTGACTTGCCAATGGTTAATTGTTCCCATACCAACAGTAAAAAAAAGTCTAATATTTTATTATATCATTTTTACGGTACTGGTATTGTAGTCATTAACCTGGATGGCTCTGCCAGACTATTTCTGTCAAAGACACGCAACATCAGTAGCACTCCGACTACCAAACCAGGTTACATGACCAATGAAACGTAGTTTGGTACAAGTGTCATGTTTCGGGAGTCAAAGATCGAAAGTCTCAAATAAGAAAGGAAGAGGTTGTCACTTGTTCCTCAGTGACCAAATATCGCAAGACACTGTTTTTATAAGATCTACTCACGTTATTCCAGATATTAAATTTCTTTTAGGACTGATCTCAAGAAAAAAGATGAGGTGTAGTTTAAGTCAATGCAATAAAAGTTGCTCATTCTTTTCTAAAGAGTAGTTCCCTCCCAGTGGTACTATTTACCAACCCCTCCGCTCGGGCAGGATATGACACAAGGTCAATTTTTTTTAAAGCGAAGTTTAACAGGTTTGAATTCAGAGTTTTCCTTCTCCTAGACTAGTTGCCTCGCCAAGGCTGAAGAACCTAGTCCGTCCTACTATTTACCCATAGCTGGAGGGAGAATAAGGGGGTTCATACCTTTCCCAAGGGTATTTGGCCGAAAGTGAACGTAATAGCGCGACTGGAGTACGAAACCGCGAACTACGATTCCGCAGTTCATCGCTTTAACCATTACACCACGAGGACACCCAGTGGTAGGGGGGTTACTTAAACTTTGAATTAGTTGTTTTTACTTTTCTATATCACGATGCTCAACTAACATTTTTTAAAAATCTAACTAAATCTCGCCAATAGCCAAATGAGTACCTCTGCTTTTCTCCCAGCACTCCTGTTCGCCAAAGCAGCGATAACACTTCTATGTCTCTGTTAATCCCCTCCGCTATAGCTGGACGTTGAGGGTGTTAGCGGGAATGGTTGCCTTACATAAGGCCAGACGTATGAAGCGCCTAGTGAGTATCGAACACACAGACAATAGCTTGCTAGTTTAGTTTTCTCACCATTAAACTATATAAGACAAACTAAAAAAACAAGCATGACTTTGATTTGGTTCATGGCAGCAAGAATTGAGTACCTAGTGAGGATCGAACCCATTATTCAGTGGTGATATGATAAACAAGGTTAATTAACTAATCATTGCTTAACAAGATTCTCGATTGCACGGATGGAGTAGCTGACATAATAAATTACAAGAAACAAAAAAACAACAACAAACGGCGTTCTTAGGGATTCCTTGGCGACCATGGAGTTCTACGCAATGGCTCATGGTCTTTTAATCTTGACCTGTCCCTGGTTTCATTTGTTTATCAAATATCTCAAGTCATAAATTGCGTTGTTTAAGAATATATAAGAAGTTTGAAGACATTCCTCCATTTTCTCAAACGAGTATATAAAAAGAAATAGGTTTGGTCTATCTAATTTAGGAAAATTTGTCCTCAGTTGAGATTAACAAAATATAATTTCTGACGAATTTCCAAAAATGTTTCTCTCCCAAAACGTGTTTTGAATAAAGGAAAAATTCTAAATTAATGATCTATCGGTAGGGCTTAGAATACGCTGGCTGTATCCCCAGCAAAGAGAGAAGACCTCCCATCCCCAAAAAGAGGTATCCTAGTTATGACATTAAACTTCTTTTGATGGTGAGGTTCTAGTCCAGGTACGGTGAGGCGAGTATCCCTTTATTGTCATTACTCTCAGGCTCACTTCGAACTGGAGTAGTATTTCTTGTAAGGGTTTCATCTCTGGTTCAAATAAATCTGCTTAAAATTTATTCGTATTCGATAGGACGGAGAGCAAAAACTCTTAAGAAATGACTACACCAAAAATGTAAATATAAACGTAAAATTAACTTGATTCCCTAATCTTTTGGTATAAAATTACCCAAGACAGTTTTATATGCTGTTAAGATCAATCAATCAATCAATTTTGAATTATTTACACAGACTTCCGAATATTTTATCAATGTTCGGAAGAAAACGAAGGAAAACGCAAAAAAATCAAGCACTTTGTTTGGCTGTTAAACTTGATTGTTACAATCCATTTTATAAAATTTCTGCACCGACAAGGTAAACGAGGGTTTCTGAACAGTTAATATTACTATATCTAATTCTGACAATTTTTCCGGAATATTATAGATATTATAGATAATTGTGCATACCTCCGTGTTTGTTAATATGTCTTTTCAAAGCAGTAAAAAAAAATCGTGCTTATTTTTGTCATGTAAATTTTTCCAGCACTGTTAAGTGCTTAATATCGTTTTTCAACCGCCAAGTGAAAATCCTCCGATTGTTAAAAACCTATGAATCAAATATCAAATATTCATCTTTTCCGACGAAGCGAAACGGAAAACAAAAATCTGTCACATTTTTCCTCGTTTCGACTGATTTCCAATTATTGGACATAATTCACGTGAAATGTCGAATCAATTTATTTGCTGCAACATCTGGTGGAAAGACAATTGGCTCGACAATCACCTTACTAAAAAAATCATTGATAGAAGCTAAAACTCGCCACATGACCGCCATTTTAAACCTTAACACTGAATTTAAAAAGTTCAATAAGTTCTAGAGGTCAACATTTGTAGTTGCCTGGAAATCATTTCTTGTTCAACAAATCTCAAGGCGACCCAAGTAGCGTAACATTTATGGTCCAAGAAAATGGAATCAGTGACTCGATTTCAATTACTGAGGTTGTTTGCATTTTATTTCACGTTAAAGCTGAATCTATCTCTTCTCATCCCATCTTGGACAAACTGGGCTCTTTAGCCTGGGTGAAGCAACCGGTTAAGGGGAAGGAAAACCCTTAATTCAAACGACCTATGCTCCGCTTAAAAAATAAAAAAATGGCCTTATGTCGCGTCCTTCCCGAGGCAGATGAGTTGTATAAAATCATACAAGAAATATAAATATAGTTTTTAAAGTATTGATTTTAAGATGTCGAGAAACGAGAAAAAAATCAGAGGAAAATAGTAGTGCATAAAAACCCCTCTCAAAAGCGCACACAAAAAATACAAAACAAAACAAAAAATATAATTTTGTTTTATATCTAAGGAATTTTCGGCAAAATGTCTACTTTATACAGCTATATAACAGAAAAAGATTTAGTTCAGTCAACTTGACAGACACAAAGTGAGGGTTTCCCTTTTAGCGTTATATTTACTTTGTAGATATACATCACACTAAGATCTTAAAAGAATTTGGAAATTTCAAGTATTAATGATAAAATCATGCTTCGAGATCTAATTAGTAAGCAGATAAAATTTGGTGATCATAACTCAATTAATTATCAAGTCATGACAGATAAAAAAGACATTTGGGAAATTATACTTATATAGTAATATATAACGCTTGTTCTTAGCTATCTGTCAACACTGTCGGCAACGTTTTCGATTGTTCCTCTTGACGAATTCTTTGTGACAATAGCAATCTGATCGTTTAGAAGTCCACATCATTGATCGATATGTTAGTGTAACGAGTTCGATCCATCTTTGCTGACATACTATTTTAAATTTGTACCTGACTTGTCTCACAGAGAGCGCACCCGTCCTCACTTCTACAATGTTCCACCAGGTATTGGTATTTGACGAGCTTTCTCATATGAGCTTCTTTCAGAATAATTTCAATTTTCATATGACCATCTAAGCTATATCAACTAAATTGACTATATCTGAGATGAGAGTTATTTTAATTAAAAAAAAAAAAACTTACGTTGTTTTCTGAAACTCATTTTCAAGTCTGGGGTGGAGGAAAGTAAGAACAAATTTGTTTGTGATTATGAATGGGTTTTCTTTTCGGCTTTGAGAAAGTGGATAGCTTTCTTCCTTGGGTGGCATTTGTTGGAGGGAACGACTATAGAAATAATTCCTGTAAATATTTTGAACACCTGACCGTGCTGCTAACTTTTTAAAATCATAATGAGATATTGAAGAGATTTTCATCTTGTACATTGCGAGCGAGAAGGCCTTTTACCTGTGCCTCATTGGTGAAGATTTTCTAGGCTTGGTAAGGTGTCATAGACAACCTGAGTTAAGAATCTGATACGGTAGTAGTCAATCCGCCAAAAATTCGATCATGTGACGTTCAGCCAAATTACGTTTTCCCAAATTATCCAAGCTTCTTGTTGAATAAGCTCCACAATCCTGCAGACGCCGCCCTCCTCATTGCCTGCTGGTCCCTCTTCTATGAGAAAATGCTTTCTTTTGGCTTTGTTGATCAGTCAGCTTGGAAAATAACCCAGCCCTTTACCATAAACGTAACTCTGTAACCTGTAAATCTCTTGCAGCAATCTATCATCTGCTAGTGCGAACCTCAATGCCAACCACTGCCACTGTATTCTCTTTAGAGTTTCTTTACTGCATGGTCCCTCCTATTCTAGTCACCAAAAATTCTGCCTGGCCACTAAACGTGAGCTGAAGGAAGTCCAGCACATCAGCCACTACGCGACGAGAACTGAACCCACTGAAGGGTGTTGGTGATCCCGTATATTAAACGAAATCACTAAGTTCATGATTCAGTATTTTTGATATGCATAAAAGAAACTTTTTCAAACTTAAAAAATTCATTTTCAAAGAACGAACACGGATAGATATTTTTTGAAAAACAATTTTTCTGGAAATCCAGTGTTCAAATATAGTGAAACTCTGCTACCTAAAAGTAAGAATAGAAACTTTTTAACTTGAACCCCTCCCCTTTTTTTTTCGTATTTCATTGAAAATCAATCGATTAGCCATTGAAGATTTTCTTTCTGTAAAAGAATTAGACAAGTTTATATTTAAGGAAAATATTTTGTTCCTAAAGATATTTGAGGATTATCAGAAGCGAGTCTGGGTATCTGGTTGTTAAGTATAGCGAGATTCCTAGCAGATCATTACGGTTGACATACGAGTCTAATCTTCACTGAGTTACCTGTAACCTGTCAAAATAAGCGAAGCATAGTTGATGAATACTATGGTACTTCCTTATCTGTAATTTCAGTTATCAGTGTTCAATTCTGCAATGCTAAATAAAAGCCGTTAGATGTTTCCTTTAAATAAAAGTGAACGTTCTCGACTTAATAAGGGAAGATAAAAAATATTGAAAGTTGAAGTTGGTTAAGATAAATCTCCTATCCATCACGTATCTTTTATTTCACAATATTTTTAAAATTGCTTTATTCTTTATTATTGATATATCTTGTGTTATGCTGAATTATTGTTAGTGATATATTGAGTCTAATACATAGATTAAACTTTATAAAGGATAGATATTTACAAGAAAAGCATAATTCATCCAGCATTCGCTCTTGTATGTTTTATCTAATATCCATCCCAATATGCAAGAATATTGATGCCAATTTTAGTTAGCCATGTACAAATCCAAAAGTGCCTACTTTAAGTGAGAAGGTGAAAATACTCGACTTAATACGGTAAAAATTGTATTCTTCGGTTGCTAAGACCAACGGAAAGAAAGAATTTTCTGCCAGTTAGATAACTTATTAAATTGGTTTGGTTCATTTTTTAACGGCATATCAAATCGTTATTGGTTATTTAATGCCAAAATTTGATTAATTTGTAAATGCTTGATTGTAATCATAACTATATTTTTTATCTAAAATATCATGATTGAAAATGAAAAATTATTCAGTGCTTTCAATCGATGTAACCAAATTATAGTAACTAGCAGTATTTATCCACATTACATTCGAGTCATTATTAAAAATAAAGGACATCAAATCGCTTTTATTAAAGTTTTGGATAATTATTCTTATTCAAAAACGTTTCAATTGCTTTTAATGTTTCTTTACGAGGAGTTACTCTCTTGTTTAAACTGAATGTGGCGTTCAGAAGAGGGCTTTGGGTTCGTTCGGAGATTTCAAATAACCTCGAAAGTATTTGAAAGTTAATAAATAAGAATTAATAATTATTTCCAATAGATATTTAATTTTATTATTTTCTAAACATAAAGGAGTAGTATCCATCATTTTCTTTTTTTTTCTTTTTTTACTCGGTCTTTAAGTCTTTTTTTTTTTTTTAGGCCGGTCGACCGGCTGCTGAGATGAAATGAATTCCCTTTTAGCGCAACAAATAGCCATGATAGAAAAGGGTTAAAGTGCATCTCGTAAAGAGAATAGGTTACAGACTCTGGATGCGAGAAGAATACCCTTTTACTGCGGACAGTAAGGAGTGAGAAACATCTCATTTAAAAATCAATTGGATCTGTTAGGAGAGTTTAAAATCTTTTAATCAATTTCACTAATTTTTGAAAGTTTAGTTTAAACCAGTCCAAAAAAGCTCAGGGTCGTGTGGATTCCTCACTTTGGTGCCACTACTCCCTGGTTCTTTCTGACTCGGAGTGATAATAGCTATTATTGTTCCATTTAGGAGTCAAATAAATCTCTTTGACATGATTAAAATAACTTTGAACTCGCTGAAATTTGTAAATTCGACAATTAATGCCAGCTCGAATCTGATCAGCTGTTTTGAGGTTGTGCTGTTATCCTCCGCCCCTACTGTTTAAGTGATACCTGCAAGGCCTGGCCTCTTGTTCGTTATATTTATTTATACCTTTCTTCTTTTTTTTTTGGGGGGGGGGTTATAATATTGTTACTTGAATGTATGTTATTTTTGTTACCTTAAATTCAATGATTTTGACCAGCATAGGGGAAAATATGTAAAGCTGTATTTTGTAAAGTTTATTTCTCTTTAAATAAATTACTTTGCGGGAACAGGTTGTTTTTGTTTTTAAGAAATATAGATACAATTTTCTTTCAGATAGCAAGAATAAGCTTCCCCTTTTTTATCTCCTTTATTTTTACACTTTTCTCTCTTCCCTTTGCTTGGCCTGACAGTTACTACTAGATTATTTCTTGGGATAGACAGAGATAAAGCTTTGTATATTTTTTCAATTGAGCACATTTCTCATAAACTACATCTATGCATTAACTCTGAAAACATTAAGTACAGAGCATTTAGCCGAGTAAAAAGATTGCGAACATTTAATTGCTTTCAAATTATTAGTATTAGATAGGAATACTCGAAACCATAAAATTGTATGCAGATTGTTTTTATTTGATAGAAATAATTACTCAAAGCCATATACAAGCCTATAAATTATTAATATAAGTATGATTAACTGAAGGGACATGATTTTTAACAAATATTTATTAAATACAAATTTACTTGATATCTTATGACTGTTAGCAAATCAATAATATTATATCGGAATATTTAAAACCCTATAATTGTGTGCTAATTATTCGAAGAATAATGACTTGTATTAGGAATAGTTTGTTTGAAACTATAATTGTTTACAAATGATTATAAGATACGTATATTTGCTGTTTGTAAAAATGGATATATCCTGACTTCAGCGTTAAATAATCCAACAAGGTTGGCAAAGCCAACCAATCAACTAAGCTAAATGGTTGAATATAAAATGTTTGTAATCTTATTTGTTTGCTCGGAAAACGTGAAAAACGAGGAATATGAAGGAATAAAGTTTGGTCATCAATCAAAGAATTGTTAATATAAGTAATCGATGTATATGTCATTTGTAAAGCATGATTTCGGCTGATATCAAGAATTAACGAAAAATGGTCGAGAGCGAAACAGCGATGTTAAATGTTCGGTCTGTGACTAAAGCCACCAGTTGATTGCAAGATGAGCATTTGCCTCACCCTATTTTCTCAATCGTTGTGGATGTATCAAGCAACCAATATATTCGACCATTCCCTTTTCATTCCTTTTCGTGGTGCTATTGATCACTCCCCCCCACACTTCACATCACACTGTCTTCTGCCGACTCTTTTCAGTCAGACAAATTGAGAATAAATTAGAATAATCACGCGAGAATTGATTTTTCTTATCGCAGCTTCGGAATTGTCGGCGCGGCAGAGAGTAAAAGAGAGAGAGGAATAAATAGAGAGAGAGAGAGAGAGAGAGAGAGGTAAAGAGAGAGAGAGAGGTAAAGAGAGAGAGAGTTTTTCTTTTTTCCTTTTTCTTTTTTTAGAGAAAAGCAGCCAGTTTGAAATGTATATTGGATTCGCAAATGATTTACACTTCATCTGCTGTTGTCAGGAATCGGGCCAGAGGTGGGACGTAGGGGTGGGGAAACTGATGTTTTGTTCACACACACACACACACACACACACACACACACACACACACACATAGGCGCGCGTACACAGGTACAGACACTGATTTAGATATAAAATATAATCATGATTAATGATCTATCTCTCTCTCTCATTTTGTATATATATAAAAACCATTACAAAAGCTCAATATATATATATATATATATATATATATATATATATATATATATATATATATATACATATATATATGGGGTTTTGATTCATTCATGTGTACATGTTTCCAAATGTCTATGAACAAAATGTATAAATTTCTGACGAATTCATAAGTAACACTACCCATAAACACACACACACACACACACACACACACACACACACACACACACACACACACACACAATCAAACACACACATACATACATATATATATGGATAAGTACACATATTCTTATACATATGCACACGATACACGTATATGTGGTTATATAAATTATCATATGCGGACTGCATGTTGATATATACAGAATTTCACTTTGTGTACATCTAAATTCACATAGGCGTCCACGTGTTTGAAGTTCAATGTATGCAATTTATTTGTCCATTTTAGCATATAGTTTTAATTTATGGCATATATATATATATATATATATATATATATATATATATATGGGGGACTGGGTGTATGAATGTTCGTTTAATTAAGAATGTTTCTTTATATGTATTTGCAGGCAATTTTATTTTGGAAAGCAGATATTTGTCAACAGCAGGAATTTTGATGTCAACTGCATATTCAGCAAACTATTTCTCCTACGGGAATGCGTCGAATTGAAATAAAACCGGAGTAAAACTTAATTACTTTATTGGTTATACGCCTCAGATTCTTTAGCACTCAAATATATTTATGTTTCTCTTTGTCTCTCCCATTCTTTATATATATATATATATATATATATATATATATATATATATATATATATATATATATATATACTGAGATTTGTTAAATACTTGAAATATATATATATATATATACATATAATACTAAGTCAAATGTAAAGTTGGGCAGGTTTCAGTCCCAGCGTGCAGCGTACTACGTGTCTAGTCACACTGAAGAGTTGTGATACAACGAAACAGTCAGTCTGTGGATGACAATATATATATAGATATGTATTTGTTACTATTTCTCATATATGTAACATATCTGTATTTATATGCGTATATGTGTTTGTGTGTACATATTATTATATAAAGGTGTGTTAGTTTCTATGTGTCTGTGTGTGCCTATTGAGTGTCTCTATTGTGCTTGCGTAGGAGGTCTATCTTCTGCTTCTTCTGCTTCCGTGTCTCTATTCAGTTGAACAAACTCATAATCTAAAAAGCCAGAATTGAAAATGTGAATGATGAATTCTTAGCAGCATTCATCAGTTCATATTTGCGCCAATGGAAATAAGAAAATGTGTAACAGAGGAAACGAAAAAAAAAAAAAAGAAAAAGAAAGAAAAAAAGAAAATGACCTTATAGCAATCAAGCAAGATTACGGCGTGTTGTCCGGCTTCAAAAAGAAAAAAATCTCTTGTAACATTTCTTCCCCTAATCAATTTTCTATTCCTCAGTTTGTTTGCATTCCGTGCAGCTTCGTCACTTTTAAGCCTAATTTGAACTGATTAGAGGCGAGCGCCACAATGATTTCAAAATAGATTGTTCACGAGATGTCACTTCCGAATTTTTTTGCTGAGTTTGGCATGAGATCAAAAATATGGGACACCTAGTAAGAATCTAATTCACTGATAATGACATACAAGCTTAGTTCACTGACCGTTACACCGTATAAGACGTCCTCGGTTGTGAATTGCAACGGCAGAACATTTTTTTCAATGTGTCCAGCCAATTAAACCGACCAAATTTTTTTTTTGTTCCGATGCTTTAAGTTAGAAATTTGTTTTTGACTAATTTAGAATTGTTGATTTTAAAATGGTATCCGTTTTTGCATCAAATGTCGAATTTTTGTGTTTTGATGCACTGATAAAATTTCAATGATATTAATTTTCTAATGTGCGGCTTAGGCAATTGGATATACAAAATTGTCGAAAAGATAAGAGTTAGGCTGATATGGTTTAGAGAAGACTTATTACATATACTTGAATGATATCGTAAAATAAGACAATAAATCATCAGAATGATTTCAACTCAAAGAAAATGTTTTGCATTGGCCAGATTCTTTTGTATGAGTTTTACACTATCAAGTTAAAGGATGTGATTTCGCAAAGAGAGCATACTTTGATTACTTTCAAATTCGGAGTATGCCATAGAGTAAAAAAAACTTGGAAATAATAGGCAAAAAACGGATACTATTTTCGAAATAAGCGACTCCAAATCATTGGAAAAAAAACTCTTAAATCTTAGTCAACAAGGTTTTACTCATATACGTCCTCACAAGAACACACATCACACAAAATCTAAGAGAATTTTCCTTTCTAAGAAGGAAAATGAATTTGGGATTTCGTACATGAAAAAGAAATGATACTTGTATAAGTGTGGCGAATTGACTGTTGATCATTTTGTTTGGCAAAATCAACATTTTAGCACTTGCAGTAGAGCAACGATGAGCAAATTCAGGTTATTTTACATATGGAAACTTGTTGGAGCGCCGACCGTAGCACAGAAATTGGCAAATCAGTCACGCAGAATAATTCGTTCGAGCTGTGAATCTGATCCTCACTTCTTTAAATTTGTGCCAAACTAGATTAGGAATAAACACTGTGGAGCTAAATTAATCCAAACTAACTCCTCAAGTAAAATATTAGGCACCTTCCTCCAAATTTTGTGAGAGGATTCCCCTTGGTGTAGTGGCTAACGTGCTGGACTGTGACCTCGAAGTAAACGAGTTCGAATTCCAGTCGTGCTATTACGTTCACTTTCGGACTAATACCCTTGAGAAAGGTATGAATCTCCTTATCCCTCCTAGCCATGAATTAAGTAGTATCCCTGCAGTTATTCTCCATGGATGGCTTTGGTATTAAATAACCTACGAAGGTTGATAGGCCATCAAAACTTGATGAAGTATAAAATCGATTCTTTTGAAGATTGCAAAGAGCTGTTAAGGATCTTTCGGAAGGGGTAAAAATTAATTTACTACTTTGACAACACGAGTAAATTTAAATGTCGGTTTACCTTTCTAATTTCTACGATCTCATATGAACAAGATTGTAGAAGGAGAGAAAAATGTTTGTTTCTTGATTGAACAATTTAATTTTCCCCCCAAAAAAACGTATTGTAAAAATTTAGAATTTAAAATTTTGAAACCTATAATAATATTTGAAACCTAAAATATACACACATATATATATATATATATATATATATATATATATATATTGTAGGGGTATGTATAAACCAAAATAATCTTGCTCGTGTGTCTCTTGAAGTATTGCGTACAAGGAGATAAAAAAATGCTCAATCTATTTGCATGTGTGACTACTACAACGCCACTTTCCTAATTTGACGTTTCAAATCTAATCCATTTTATTATTTTTCTGTTCCTTTCTGTTACAAATTATATTATGATCAAAAATAGCATATGTTAATTTGTATATGTGTATATGTGAGTATATATGAAATAGTAAAAAGTAAAAATAATTTTATAGATACACACACAAGCATCTACCATAATACGAAATATACATACATACATACATACATACATATATATATATATATATATATATATATATATATATATATATATATATATAGTTTATACGTCAATATGTTAGGAAATAGGACTTAAAAACCTGAAGGGAAATAATATATATATATATATCCGAGGTGTATACGATAAGTTTCCAGACTTTTTTCGTATGGGCACTTTCATTGATAGTACACTCATGAAACTCTAGTCCTCTTCGAGGTAATCTCCTCCGGCAGCAATGCACTGGTTGTACCGCTCCAACTACTTCTGGAAGGCCCCAACGAAGTCTTCTTGTGTGAGCGTGTCAATGACCTTCGTCACAGCCTCTTTCATCTCCTCAATTGTCTCATAACGACAACCTCTGAACTTACGGAATAAGCAAAAGTCACAGGGAGTAAGGTCTGGACTATAGGGAGGCTGAGGAACAGTCTTGATGCCCATCTTGGTCAAATAGTCTGTGACAAGGATGCAGTTGTTGACTGGTGCATTGTCCTGGTGGAAATGCTACTGACCCGATTTGAAGAGTGCTGGCCTCTTCCCAAGGAATCTCTTCCTGAAATCCCTTAAAACCTCAGCATAGTAACCCTAACCCTAACCCATTTGGCCAATCAACTCTGGTGTTCTGACTTCCTTACTGCTCCCACACCTCTCATCCTCCCTCACAGACTCCCTGGCTTCCTTGAATCTCTTATGCTACTCAAAAGCTGATGCTCGATTCATGCAAGATGCTCCAAAAGCAGTCTGAAGTATTCCATACATTTCGGTGGCATTTTTTCCAAGTTTAAAACAGAATGTTATTGCATATCGTTCTTCTAAAGTGTCCTAACGTCCAGACTGCATTTTTGAAATTCACCAGCCGTGACAATCAGGCTTTAGTTGGGTGTATTCTAATTCCTGCTGTAGCTGTTCATTTGAAGCTGAAATCATAAAGATTGGTCAGTCATCTCATAAGATGTATAGAAATAACATAGTGAATTTTCAAGAGTCTACAACAATTTTAAATACCCATACGAAAAAAGTCTGGAAACTTATCGTATGAACCTCGTATTTATATACGTGTGTGTGTGTGTGTGTGTGTGTGTGTGTGTGTGTGTGTATTATTAGGTTGTGTTACATGCAATTTTGGATACAAAATGATTTATGATTTGGCATTATTAAGATAGATTGAAGTAGCTGTTAGCAAAAAATCAGAACAATGGGGCACCAAGTACGAATCGGACTCACTTGTAACTATTTTACAATGAGATGCACCCACAGAATAGATTTAAGTTTTGGTTTGATTTGAAGGCACATCAACCATTGTTGGTTATTTTATGCCAAATCCATTTTTATACATATAAACAGTTCTATTTAAAACAATTCAGTTTTGCATAAGTAAAGTTTTTTTTGTTTACACATAGTTGAATGTAAAAATAGTTCTATTTTAAACAATTAAGTGTGGCATAAGTACAAAATTTAAATGTCAAAATGTTCTATTTGAACTATTGATAGGACCCTATCAGGTGCTACCACTATGTGCCAGAATGAAGGCGTATTCCGCACTTCCTAAAATTTCAGTATCACTGAAGTCTTATTATCAGCTTGTTTAGTGTCATATAATCGTTGGGGAAGACGTACCCCTCTGCAGCAAAGCAGTTGCTGTATTCTAAAGTCCCAGCCGACTGGGCCAGATAGATTTAAGTAGGTATGGTTGATACTGCCATTTGGTATTGTAAATACGCTTGTGTTTAAGTTGTAACATGTGTGTGTGTGTGTGTGTGTGTGTGTGTGTGTGTGTGTGTGTGTGTGTGTGTGTGTGTGTGTGTGTGTGATTACTAAATTAAATTAGAATGACAATGCCTACCATTCGGTAAAAAAGAAAACGGCAGTAAATTCAATAAAAATAAAATTACTCAATCATCTTTATTTGTTTCCTCTAATTAACACAATTAGTCATACACGAATCAAATTCCACACGCAGCAAAAAAGTTCCTATCATTGTCTCAAAATGTTCCAAGCACATGTAAACGGAAAGACAACTACCTCACTTTATCTTATGACTCAGACAAGCAGTAATACCTAGGAGGCTTTTCGAATTTGGTGGATTCATGGTATTGATTGGGGTAGATGTCTAACGATTGGGTCGGTCACTATAACACCTTCGTATTATCGTTTTCAGCACAAATCCTGATTTATCCGATGGCAAAAAACCACCGTAAAAACTTTAGGATAATCCAAAATTAAGCTTATCTAATATTTCTTATAGCTAACTATCTCTATTTCCCTTAATCTGGAGCAGTAGTTTGCATTATTTATTTGACGGCATATCAACATGTTATAGGTTATCTAATGCCGAAAATTGATTCATTTCTGAATGTTTATTGAAAATTTTAACTGTTTTCCGTGTTCCATTGAATTTTTAAATTGCACTTATTTTTTATTTATCTATAATTATTTGTTTGCGTACAGTCATATGATATCAAATATTTCTATCTAATACAAATAATTTTACTCAGTTGTATGGTTTCAAGTATTCCTATCAAATACAGATAATCTATTCATAGAAATATGGTTTCAAATAACTAATGATATCAATATTTTTGTAATCATTCATAGCTTCAATTCTTAATATAAATAATTTGCTCACTGTTAGATGATATCAAATATTATTATCTAATACAAATAATTTTCAAAAGTCTATTTGACACATAGGTAGAACACTAATTGATTTTACAACTCTAAAACAGAGTGAACCTGGAAGTAATGGCAATGGAGGATGACTTCATTCTACTCAAAGCACAAGAATTGGAGCCTCAGTATTGGATACAGTTTAGTCTCATACCCAAGACTCTATTTTTGTTAGGAAGGGTATGCAGTAAATGTCCAGCCAACCGAACGATTTTAGTCATACAAATCTGGAAGTGAGAATAGCGTGCTGAAATATAGTGAAAAAAAAAATCCATATTAAAATGAAAATGAAAACTACTGTTTAAAGGAAACGTTTAGTTTTTGCAGGAAACAAATGATATGATCCCAAATTGCTTTAGTCGATTTTATCTTGTTTACACCTATCCTCAAACCATATTTTAGGCTCACATTATTTTTTATATTGACGGTAGTCATTTTCTTATTGCTTATGGGGATGTATTATTCGTCTGGCGGTTCTTCTCGTTTGTCCAGGTCCGGGCCAATCTAAAAAGCTACAACTTGTGTTATATACTTTTTATAGCGTTCTAAACGGCATTTTTCCAACATTTATTCTCAGAGGCTATTGGCCTGTATGACAGCTTCGGTTCATGTACAAGCTTTGCCTTAACTGATCACAAACTATGTTTTTGGCTCATCGCAGCAATATTATCTCGAACTTAGAAAAGTATTACAAATAAGTTAGTTAAGATTAATAAAGGATAAAAGTCCGCTTCGATCAAAGTCACTAAATTAAATAACGATGATGTTTATGGCAAAGTACTGCTTAAAGAAAAAAAATTAGATAAATCCCGATAAAACATTCACTAATTAAATGGGGTTAAAATGTATCATACATAGAGCATTGTCTCGACTTTACAATGATGCCCACCGCGGTTTGGTTTGATTTCTTTAATGGTATATCAAGCTTTGTAGGTTATTTAATGCCAAAGCCATAATTCTAGTAGAACAGTAGTGGTACTATCTAATCCATAATTGGGAGGATTAAGGGGTTCATACCTTTCCCAGGGGTATTTGTCCGAAAGTAAACGAAATAGTGCGTCTCGCGTTCGAACTCACTACGATTCCGCAACCGCAGTCCACGGCTTTAACTATTATAACACTCTGTAAGGCACGCTGGAGCACTGTGTATTAGAGGTAATAATAATTTGACACCAAAATGGTGCCTGACCAGAGAAACCGAAGTCTGCAACACACCTGCTGTTTTTTTTTTTTTTTTGGGGTTCTTTTTTCAGCATTTGTATATAATACAAACTTAATGCCTATAATATATTAAGTTTACATATATAGGGAAATATATTTTACATATATCATCGCGATGAGAGATTATACTTATAAATATATAATTTGTATAATTTACTGCAAAAATTTTAAAAAGATGTTCTTGAAGTAAAAAAAGAGTGAAGTTTAAGCTTCTTTTTCTTTCTTTGACCTCCTCCTCCTTCATCTATTACACAAAATAATACCAAATAAACTAGCACAATTCTAGTTTAGTTTGTTTTGTTTGGTTTCTTTATTTAATGGCATATCAATGAAACCCATCCTTGTTGAAGGACAGCAGTGGTACTGTTTAATACTTAGGATAAGGGAGTAATACCTCTCCAAAGAGTATTAGTCTGAAAGTAAACATAATAGGAAAACTGGAATTCGAACTCACTGTGACATTGTAATAAAGATATCAAAGTCCACCGCGGGGATTTTCCCAAAACAGAATAGACATACACCTGGGAATTGTGCAGACCGTTTAACATGGAATCTAGAGTCAGGGACAATGTTTGACACTGAAGAAACTTTATTATTTACATTTTCAATTGAATTTGCTTAATAAGAGCATCGAGTTCTTAAAATTGTCCTTAATATATATATATATATGTAATAAAATTGGCAACCGAAGCCTCCCTTTTCATTAACTTCTACACTGGGGTGTAGGGGAAGGCACTATTTCTTTTCCTGGATTGCTCCACTTTACTCTGGATCCTTACCTTATAATGCTGACTGTTAAGCAAGGAGGCATCAAGTACCATTTTTGAGTATTTGGTATGACTCGAACTGTGATTGAACTCCGGTCTCCACAATGCTAATGAACCGGTAGTCACCTCGTTATCTAGCTCAGTCGGCTGGGGCTGTAGAATACACCGACAGCATTTCTGCAGAAGGGTAAACCTTCGCCTTCATCAAGCATCCTGGATATGACACTAAACAATCTGATGATGAGGCTCCAGTAATGCTGGAGTTTTGTGGAATGCAGAGTACTCCTTCATTGCTATCGCCTCCAGGTCTACTTTGACCCAGAGTGGTATCACCTGATAGTGTCCTATCTATGGGTCAAATAATCTATGGGTCAAATAATCTATGGGTCAAATAGAACTTTTTGACAGTTAAACTGTGAAAATAAATGACATGATGAATTGAATTGCTTGTTATAGAACTGTTTGATCATTTAACTGTGTGTAAACAAATGACTGATGTTTAATTGAATTGTTAGTTATACAAAGCAATACTTGGAACCATTTAACTTTGATTTATGCTACATTGAATTATTAGAAATAGAATTGTTTGATCATTTAATTGTGTGTATCAATAAAATGTGTTTACGAATCATATATTTAATATATGACTAAAAGCAAGATTTGGTATCATACAATGGTTGATAGGCAATAAAACCAAACCAAAACAAACCAATCACCTCATTGTGATGGTTATAAAGTTTGTTTCGTAGATATTGAGTACATAGTTTCAATTTTCAGTGTGTCCAAGCGATGTTGGCAACTGTCAAATTTAAACTCCACTAAGTAAATAACAACACTCACATACACACAGAAACACAGACACAGACACACACAGACACACACACACACACACACACATATATATATATATATATATATATATATATAAGTGTGTGTGTGCGCACTTTTTTATACAGAAAGACACAAAAAATGAGTTTAAAATATTTGTTGTGGGTGGGGTGAGTTTATCTTCAAAAACTGGTCAGGATGTGGAATGCATTAAAATATCAACAAACGAGAGAGAAGGAAAACAGATGCTTCAAAAAGAAAGAAATAATCGATGTAGCGAATGAATCTTAAATTATCTAAATTATTAGATGAAGTATTTATTTTCGGTTCATGCAACTTTTACAGTCGTAGACTGCATCGACCTAGAATATTGTGATAAAAAAATAAATAAATAGAATAAAATAAAATAAAAAGCCTATAAATAAATAAATAAATAAAAACGATTAAAATAAAAACGAGTGAGAGACAAAGAGATTTGTGCTGTTACTGAACGATAATTAAACGAGAACTGAGCAAGCATATATTGTGGACGTCAAGCGTAAAAATAAATAGCAACATAAATGAGCAAACAAACGAATTAAAATCAACCAGCTCGAATAAAGGGTTTCATTCGTATGACAAATTCGGGCGAACATCTTAGTTTTAAAACAACAATAAACTATTTAAAAAATCACGCGATACAGAGAGAGAGAGAGAGAGAGAGAGAGAGAGAGACTTATTTCTTATTCTACTTGGTCGCTTTTATTGTTATCTTAGAAAAAGTAGAATCTACATCTTAGTTTTCCCGATATAAAAAAATTAAATCAGCAATTCGAAAAGAAACTGTTATCATTTTCCAAAATTATACCATCAAGGAAAATGGTCGTTCTTTATTTGATACCGTTAGGCACATCGAACCGATTTTTGAGATCTAAAAAAAAGCTTGTCTTTTAACCATAACCTATTTGCATATCCAATTTTCTGCTCATATTTGTTTTAGAAATGCAAATTACAATATCATTCCATTATGTTTTCCTCAACATTGGTCTATTCCACATGATTTTCCTCTGCATATCATCGAAAAAAGGATCCATTAATCTAAATATACATTTTAAATGAAGAGACATTTTCTTTCTGACCGTTCGACTTGAAGAATTAAAAACAAGAATATTACGCTAGAAAATTCAAATCTTTTGCGATTGGCATTACAAGCCATGCATCGAAACATGTTTTTGACTCTGTTTTCAATCTTTCTAAAATTTTGCCCTGAATCAATCAAGGTCTTTAAAAGAGGAAATTCACATTACTAATACACGAAAGCAATTCACGTTGTTAATATAACAAGAAAATTAACATCACTACTATGAAAAAGAAATTCATATTACTAATACGAAAAGGGAATTTCACGTTGTTAATCTAAAATGTGAATTCATATTACTGATGTGAAAATGAAATTCCCATTACTAATCTGAAAAGTAAATTCCCACTATTGGTCTAATGAGTAGAGTGTTCGCCAATGGTCCGGGAGAACGGGGTTCAATCCCAGGTCGAGTTATACCAAAGACTCAAAAAATGGTACTTGATTCTGCCTTGCTTAGCACTTAGCATTATAAGGTAAGGATCAAGGATAAAATGGAGCAATCCAGGTAATGGAGTAGCGCCCTTCCCTACACCTCAGTGTAGTAGCTATTGAAAAGAGACCCTGGACTAAGGTTGCCAATTTTACTTTTACTTACTAATACGAAAAGAGAACATACATTTTAAATAAGAAAAGGGAATTTGCATTTTTAATTGGAAAGAGTTATCAAACTAGAAAATTAATTTGTATTCCTTCCTGCTGCACATGTATAAGAGTTCCTGCAACTTGAGCAATAAAAAATAACGGATTTTGTCCCAGTTTAAATATTTATGAGCCGTACTCTAGAGAAGTTCATACTTATAATTATTTGAACAAACAAATTTTATAAAAATGGTTTATCCTTAAAGGCTGAAAAATAGGACATTTAACAAGAAAAACTCATTTTCTGGCACCAATTATATCTAGAAAAATAACTGAGAGGCGCACAAAAGTTTTTAAAATAATGAAAATATAAGAATTTGTTCAATACTTAGTATGGCCACCATTTATATTTAGAACCTGGTTTGGTTTGGTTTGGTTGGTTGGTTGGTTGGTTGGTTTTACGCATGTAAATCATTGTTTAGTTATTCAGTACCGAAGTCAGATTTTTTATCAATTATTGTATACCCAGAATGAGGAGGCAATAACACTTAAATATAATGATATAAATTCTTTTTTTTTTATTAACGAAAGGTCGAAATGGTTGCGAGAGAGAGAGAGAGAGAGAGAGGGAGAGAGAGAGAGAGAATCGGATAAAGAGGGAACCGCTAGGTTGGGACACATCTTCAGAGTCAGTCAGGAACAGCTAAGGTACGATATCTTCAGATTTATACCAGGTGGAGATACATCTCTAGAGAGCCTTGCTTCTTTGTGCTTCTTCCATGGGAGACTGATTCAGAGCCGCTGCCTCCAGCCCGAGCTAGCGCCCAAAACTGCTTGACTGCTCACTGCTTACCGCTGACTGACTGCCGTCTCCGAGGTTGAAAACGCAATTCTTCCAACGCAATTCACGAGACATTTCAGCAGTCTTTTGTTCACCTTAAGACAATCCTACACATCCTGCTTCGAAATTCACAAACTAACCGGCCTGTCAAAGGTTAATAAGTAACACAAGCACTATATGGTTTCAAGAAACTAATGATAATCATGTGTAAATAAGATTCAAGTAACTATTCTTAATGTTAATAATTTATACATTATAATATGGTTTCAAATAATTTCTCATTTAATGATAATTATGTTTGCATACAGTTGTTTTCAAGAATTCCTATCTAATGATAATAATTTTCAAACAGATGCCAAATCCTCTTTACACACACACACACACACACACACACACATATATATATATATATATATATATATATACATGTGTGTGTGTGTGTGTGTATTGAATATATGATTTGTAAATATATTTTGTAGATAATTTTTTTAAACGAGCTTGAGCTGATTTTTTGCATGCAGTTAAATAGTTTCAAGCATTTCTAACACAAATAATTCTATTTATTATTAACCATTTGTTTGCACACTTAAATGGATATACAGATATGATTTGAAAGTGAATAGTTTGTAGGTAGTTTCATTTTTAAATGAGTTAGAACTAATTTATTTGCACTCTAGTATTGCTATTGCTTCTACACTGTTAAATGGTTTCAATTATTACCATCTGTTTCTAATAACTTAATTCAATATTAACCATTTGTCTGCAGACAGGGAAGTGATTGCAAGTATTGCTATTTAACACTAATAAATCTATTCAGCCTTACTCATTTGTTTGCACAGTTAGATGGTTCAAATTACTTCCATGTATCATTAACTAATTCATATAGACATTAGTCATAGACAAACTTGCGCTTGTTACTTATGTTCTGAGTACACAGTTAAATGATCCTTTTTCTAAAAATTCAATTTAACGTAAGTCATTTATTTGAACACAGTTTAAACGATCAAACATTTCTAATCGACCCATAGGTAGGACCCTATCAGTGTGGACCTGGGGGCAATAGTAATGAAAGGGTAATCTGCATTCCCCAAAGCTCCAGGACTGGAGCCTCGCCATTATATTGTTTAGTATCATAATCAGGACACCCGTAGGGGAAGTCTTACTCCTCTGCAGAGATGCAGTCGGAGTATTCTACAACCCCAACCAACTGGGCTTTATCCGAGACTCAAAAAGTTTTGGATCAGGTAATAGAAGATATGGCTTCCATATATTGAACTTAAGCATTAGTCAATAGTGTTTAAAAGTATTTTAGACATTTACTCTAATATTTATGGGAGGTTCTAGTCTCCTGTTTTAGAAACTGGTAATAACTATTCATCATTTTTCACGTCTTGCTTCCCTCACCGAAATATCTTGATGGAATCTTTTTTCATGTTCATCACTTGTCTTGCCCAGATTGGGTGGTGAGAATGCCATTTCATTGTTTATTGCACGGTTAGGTTGTTGTTTATTAAGCCATCATTGCATTCAATACTAAGAGTCTCAAGAAAGGTCTGAAAAATTCAAACCAATGAATTCCATATCAATAGCTCAAGCGGATTCAGATTACTTCTTAACTTGCTATCAGGCATCAATTCTCTCATCTCGAATCCAATAGAAATACTTGTTTTCAGTTTTGTATCATTTTGCTTGGTGCTTAATTTTATTTTTAGACATTTGAATCTACAACGTTGAATTTCATTGCCTTTACAAAGTTCTTAACGAGGCTGAGTTCCTTGTAAAGAGATGGACAAGGGACCGTTTACCCTTCTACCTGTGAGGTATATAATTTTTTTTTAATTATGGCATGCTGAAAAATTTAAAGCTTGAATTCGGAATCACCTTATTCAATTCAGTCTAAAAACATTTTTTTTAACCTAGTAGGAAAAAACTTTGTTGGTCAGTATAATCTTTCATCGTTACCATGTATTTAGAACAAGTCATATCCATGACAACAAAAAGAAACTTATGCAGGTTTAGATAGATAGATAGATTGATAGATAGATATATATCTTTCCTTAGTCTTTCAAACGGTTAAGTAAATTAGTGGCAGAAAAACATGTACCATTATTCTCAGTGAGGAAGGTCTTATAAGTTAGTACCCTAACTTTTACTTGCGCTTTGAAGATTTATTGAATAAGTTATTATCTAATATAAAATACTGACAACATATCAATAATCCAATATATTTTTAATAAATCATGTCTAGTTTATTTTCTTAATATTAGAGTCCATATTTCGGGAGAATAAAATCATCGAAATTAAGCAAAAATGAACTGTTCAGTTCAAAGAAGGGTGACCACAAAGCAATAACAACAACAACAACAACTGTAAGTAACGTGATGCCTTAAAGTTTAGTAAACAAGTATGGCGATCATTAAATAAGTTTCCAAACTTTTTTCGTATGGGCACTTTCATTGATAGTACACACATGAAACTCTAGTCCCCTTCGAAGTAATCTCCTCCGACTGCAATGCACTTGTTATACCATTCCAACAACTTCTGGAAGGCCTCATCGAAGTCCTCTTGTGGGAGCGTGTCAATGACCTTCGTCACAGCCTCTTTCATCTCCTCAATTGTCTCATAACGACAACCTCTGAGCTTAGGGAATAAGCAAAAGTCACAGGGATGGAGTTGGGAATGGTGCATTGTCCTGGTGGAAATGCCACTGACCCGACTTGAAGAGTGCTGGCCTCTTCCCAAGGAATCTCTTCCTGAACTCCCTTAAAACCTCAACATAGTAACCTTAACCCTAACCCATTTGGCCAATCAACTCTGGTCTATTGACTTCCTTACTCCTCCCACACCTCTCATCCTCCCTCACAGACTCCCTGGCTTCCTTGAATCTCTTATGCCACTCAAAAGCTGATGCTCGATTCATGCAAGATGCTTCAAAAGCAGCCAGAAGCATTCCATACGTTTCTGTGGCATTTTTTCCAAGTTTAAAACAGAATGTTATTGCATATCGTTCTTCTAAAGTGTCCTCACGTCCAGATTTCATTTTGAAATTCACCAGCCGTGACAATCAGGTTTTAGTAGGGTGTATTCCAATTCCTGTTGTAGCTGTTCATTTGAATCTGAAATCATAATGATTGGTCAGTCATCTCATAAGATGTATAGCAACAACATACTGAATTTCCAAGAGTCTACAACAATTTTAAATGCCTGTACAAAAAAGTCAGGAAACTAATTGAATTCGCCACGTATATATTTTACTCGCTAGATCTCCAAAGTTAAGGAATGACTTTTGAGTTCTGAGATCAGTAACCACTGGAAGCAACGTAAGCTCAGTTTGAAAGACAAAAAATTGAAATTCAATTTGAAGTTCATATGCAATCAAAACACATTTTCAACTATTCTTATAAATTTTCCTGTTCATTATCATTATTACTCTTTTGAGAGTTTTTCACAGCAGCGATAGCCGACAGTTTATCACTAGAGTTTCAGTGACAGCAAGTCTTGTCAAGTCTCCCGGACTCTTCTCAGTATTCTTGCCGATCTCAACAATGTTGTAGTTTAAATAGTCTCCACTCTACCCTCTTATTTCCCAGTCCTCCAGTCGCTGTATCATTCCTTTGGTGACTGTACCAAGAGTACCAATTACAGTTAGTATCATTGTTACTTTCATGTTCCACAGTTTTTTTCAATTCCCTAGCAAGGTTGAGGTACTTATCCTTCTTTTCGCTTTCTTTCAATTTTACTCTGTGGTCAGCCAGGACAGTAAAGTCAACAATTCGGCAGGTTATCCTTTTTTTTTTTTTTTGACTATTTTCAGGTTTGGTCGTCTGGCCAAGATTTGGTGATTCGTTTGTATTTCAAAATCTCAGAGGACTTTGTGCGTCTCATTTTCTATGAGGGGTTCTGGGTTGTGCATATACCATTTGTTCGTATGGTCAAATTTAAACTTCTTGCACAGTTCCCAGTGGATCACATTCTCCACTCAAACATGCTTTGTCTTTGGCCCTAGTTTGCTACATTCGCTTATAATATGATTAGCTGTTTCGAATCTATTACCACATAACCTATACTTACTGTTCTATTGCACATTATCGATTGTTACTTCGATATATTTGGTCCTAATGGCGTTATTTTTTGCTGATATTAGAAGAGATTCCGTTTCTCTATTAAGGTATATTTCGTAGCTATGTACAGATCTTCTCGTGTGAGATTTCACCAATTCGTCACTCGAAATATCCATAGCTTTTTCTTCCAATTTCTGCTTCCGAGCTTTTGTTGTCCTGTTTGTCCTGGTGTTGTTAATACTGTTACTGGTCGCTGTAATTAGTTGTTTTTTTTTTTAATTGTTTTTGCTCTTTTTAATGTAGTCTTCGAGTCCTTGTATTAATGTATCCACGCTATCTTCAGTTTTGACGAGACCTCTTTTACCTTCTTTTCTTGACACATATAGTCTGTCTATATCATCTTTTCAACGTAAGGTCTTGTGCGTCGTCATCAACTTTCTTGTCCTTTCTTACCATTTGTCAAATTTCTTCCCTTGTCCATTTTAAGAATGGTTCCGAGTATCTTGCAAGGGTGTTTATACCTTTGATGAGGTTTCTGCTGCAGAGTTTGTTTTCGAGAAAATTTCTCATTCGTTCGACTGAGGTACTCTTTTCTTAGTTTTTCTTTCATTTCATTTCTTTGACGGTGTCCGCTTCCAATATTCCCAAGTACTTGTAATTCCCCTTTTCTCCAAGACTTCTACTCCTTCTTTGATTTGGTAATTCTATTCCTTGTGTTATTTGTCTTTTTTCTACTTTTCATTATGGTACATTATTCTATGCCAAATTCCATTCCTATATCTTTGCTGTATATTCTTATTGTTCGTATTCGTGTCTCCAGTTCTTTTTCATTTTTTGCCGTTTGATGTCATCTGCGTACATAAGGTGATTAATTGTTTTTGTATTGTAAATTTGTAGCCACCCCCTGTGCACTTCCTTAGGATGTAATTGAATGACATCATTTCTATAATGAGTTGCAGTGGCAAGTTAGAGTCTCGCTGGAAGATGCCTCTTTGGATTTTTACCTCTGCGATAGTTTGTTTTCCTGCTACTAATTTCATTTTCCAGTTTTTCTGACTTCCGTAATTAATTTTATGAATTTGTCTGATATCTTGTACCTTTTCAAAAAATCTACTCTCCATAATTGCCAGCCCATATCATAGGGTTTTTTTTATTGTCAATCCACACCATGGCTATATTTTTCCACTTCGCCTCGCTCTCTTTGAGAATGTGTTGATCAATGTAGTAATTTACTAAGCGTTTTGCTTAGATGAGGAACATGGCTGAATGAATGGGGCACCCAATGAGACTCGAACTCACTCTTGCAGGTTTGCTAATCAAGCTTGCTAACCATTACACTACCCGAGGTGCCCATGTGTTGATCAATGTACAGTAAATCACCTGTTCCTCTAGTTCACCTTTTTATTCTTCTGGAAACAGTCTGTGTCATACAAGCGAGTAATAGATCGATTCCCTAATGTTTTCGGTTCGAAATTACCATATCATAAGTTGACACGTTATTAGACTATAATTGCAGGGGACGGTTCCTTTTCTGAATCAGGATAGTTTTCCTCTTGGCTATCCATTCGCGTATTATTACTTTTTTCAAGGCATCAACTCAGTTCAAGAGCCTGTCTATCATGAAGGCACGTGTATTATTATTATTATTATTATTATTATTATTATTATTATTATTATTATTCCTTTAGAGTTTTTCAAATCAGCGTTAGCTAATGGTCTTTCACTAGAGTTTGAGGGACAACAAGTCTCCTCAAGTCTCCAAGACTCTTCTCAGTATTCTGGCCGTTCTCAATAATACTGTAGTTTGGATGGTCTCCACTCGTCCTCCAACTTCCAATTCCCCCAGTCCCTTTAATAGTCCTTTAGTTACTGTACCGAATGTACCCATCACGATTGGTATAATCGTCACCTTCATGTTCCATTGTTTTTTTTTTAATTCCCTCGCAAGGTCGAGGTACTTATCCTTCTTTTCACTTTCTTTCAGTTTTATTCTGTGGTCAGCCAGTACAGCAAAGTCGACAATTTTGCAAGTTCTCTTTATTTATTTATTATTCTAAGGTCAGGTCTTCTGGCCGAGATAAAGTAAATCCGTTTGTATGTCAAAGTCCCATTGGAATTTGTGTGTGTTATTCTCCTGGACAGCTGCTGGGTTCTGCATATTTTATTTGTCCGTATGGTCAAATATAAATTTCTTTATTATTATAATTATTTTGTCATTATTATTATTTTGAAAAATTGTTTTTATTTTCCGGACACAGAACTAAACCTTAACTTCTCTTTCTTGTTTCAGGTAAGTAGTTTCTGATTTTCAATGGAACTGTCGAAGGAACTCGATAACCTGAACTTACAGCCGAATACGGTAAGGCCTCTGACTCGAGCAACTATATTTGCTTTCACTTATTAATCATGTCGATCCCACTTGTAAGACGATATTGAATGTATGTGCCTTTTACCCAGTCAAACGATTAGTATGTTTTTTTACATAACTTTATAATGATTACACTTTTATATAAATCTAAATGTACATAAATGCTTTCCTGGACACACATATACTGAGTCCGGCAGAATGATCGCCTGGATTTAAAATTGCCGCTGCTATGAGCGGTGAGCAGGTGGACTGTATGTCTTTGAGTGACAGCAGTTATACCAATTCAGTTACTATCATACGATATGGGCTTCTATGGAAGATAATTTTCTCCAGCTTACCTACGTGGTGACAACCATCATGTATCTTCAAAGGATAATCTTTAAACCTTGGCTGCATTTATTTACATTCCTATGATGCCTTTTTTTATCGTATCATAAGCACTCGCCAACGTGTGCATGCACACACAATACACACACACACACACACACACGCGCGTGCGCGTGCACGCGCGCGCATTCGCTCACATACTTATTTACTCCTATTCGGATTTGCACTAATTTCTATACACACATTCATACATATCTGGTTTGTGTTTATAATACAACAAGAATTTTGTTTAAATGTGAATATTCGAATAAATCAATTTGGAGTTAAACGGTTGAGATAAATATATTGAGTCGGAATGTTCCGCTTGAATTGATATTGTTGAATGTAACTGTAATTGATAACTGGCCTTTTCAGTCGGTTCTAACAAACGCTGCATAATTTTAGTTTTGTCAGAGGTTAATATTTCCAAACTAGACATCTTGTTAATCATTTATGACCTCACTAATAAAATAAAAAAACCAACAAAATGGCAGCATATTTCGACCAATCACATCGAGGTTAAAGTTTCCGTGTAAACTTTATACAAATAAACATCTGCATTAATTTTTAGTTATGAAAAACTTCTTCTTCTTCTTCTACTGT
>OY757904.1:82623388-82665888 GCA_963585895.1 Sepioteuthis lessoniana | reverse complement strand
AGACTCCATTTTTTTTTTCTTTTTTCTTTCAGTTTGGTTGGTCTGGTTTGATTTCTTTGTTTAAGGACATATCAAACTTCGTGGGTTATTTAAAGCCATCCTTGGAGAAGAATAAAAGTATTACTCTTTGACTGATTACTGGTGGAGGGAATAAGAGGACTCATACCTCTCCCAAGAGTATCAGTACAAAAGTTAACGTAATAATGCTACTGGAGTTCGAACTCGCTTACTTAGAGGTCAAAACACAACACGTTAACAACAATGCTAGTGAGACTACCCTCTTTTCCGTTTGGCTTATTTATCATTGAAAATTTAATTACCAAGAAGATGTATTTGAATTAACTTTGGTAACGTTTGTTAAGACAAACACTGCTTTTTATAATATAAAATTAAACACCTTTATATTTAAAAATGTAAAATCCCGCGCCTTTTTTATGAAAAAAGGTTGGGGGTGGAATTTTACATCCTTGGATATAAGATTTTGTTTTAACTGATGCAAATAAAAGATAAAACTAAGAAAAGAAAAATTCATAAGATACTGTAATAAATATAATCATGTATCACCCATAAGAAGTGCATCTCTACAAGTTTTTTAAAAAAAAGTTTTCTTCTACATTATTTTGTTTATTACGGAATTTCACTTTTAGTGGTTTATACGATGTAGCACAACGACGAATGAATGGGGGCACCTAATGAGACTCGAACTCACTCGTGTAAGTTTGCTAGTCAAAGTTGCTAACCATTACACCACCAAAGGTGCTCCACTTTTAGTGGTTTATTATTAAATCAAAATGAATATTACTTAGTTGTATTTATTACCGAACTCTACTGCACTGAAAATCTGTTGCCAAAAATAGCAATATTTACCATTTCAAAAATAAGTAAGCTATTTATATATATATATATATATATATATATATATATATATATATATATATATATATATATATTTACTAATCTAATATCTATCAGTATTCACGGTACCAGAAAAAAACAAAAAACCCCTGGCCAGGAACAAGAGATAAAAATATCTCGAATCACGGTCCAGAGGAAAAAGAAAAAAGTTTTTTGGGGTAAAAAAGAAAGAAAAGACCAACCTCATCCGACTCCTTGAAAAAAATCAAGGGGTACTTAGTCAGTGGCCCAAAGAAAACCAAAAAACCCTCCGCGAATGCTGCAATGCTATAATTACTAAAGTGCTCAACATAAAACAATGGAGCCAATTATAGAATTAACTTAAATCGCTAGTCGAAAATCTTCTACTAAAGTTTCACCTTAACGGATCATCAGGAAGTTTCGCCTCAACTATTCTAAGGAGAAATTGCTTTGCTTTTATTCACCAAAAATTTTTTTCAAGGAGTCGGATGAGGTTGGTCTTTTCTTTCTTTTTTACCCCCAAAAATTTTTTTCTTTTTCCTCTGGACCGTGATTCGAGATATTTTATCTCTTGTTCCTGGCCAGGGGTTTTTTGTTTTTTTCTGGTACCGTGAATACTGGTAGATATTAGATTAGTAAATATTGAAGCTCTGGTGTTGTCCATTGAGCACTTTCTTTGCTCTTGTTACTATGGAGAGAGCGAACATAAGTTATTCATACAAAAACATACCAATACCTGATAGGCATCAGTATAAGTTAGTTCTGTTGAGGAGGGTAGAATCCTTTATAAAAAATTTGAGGTGGAAAGCATATTTTTTCTCAATACAATTAACTGTATAGAAAAAGAGGGAAGGGAGAAATATGGGTTTAAAACCACGAAACACCCCCCCCATATCAAAGAGATGGATAAATTTGAGGCGGAAATGATAGGAATGGTTAAGGAGATAAAATTTAGGAAAATGCGCAACAATATTCAACAAAAAATGTATGAGGATATGAGGAAATTTAAGGAGTCCGAAAAAATATTTGTAAAGTCAGATAAGTCGGGCAATTTATATAAGATAGAAAAGGAAAAATATAGGCAAATGATATTTAAGGAGGTGGTTAAGAATTATAAGAAGGCACCACCTAATCTAGAAAAAGAGTTAAATAATGAAGCAAAAATGTTGGCGCATAAGTTAGGTATTGTTGATAGAGTAGAAAAATACAATACCAAGAATTGTTTTATTACTATAAAAGACCACAAAAGTAATTTCAAGACGAATCCAGAATGTATGCTCATTAACCCGGCCAAGACCCAAATAGGTAGGATTAGTAAGATAATTGTACAAGAAATATGTGAATCACTTAGAAGGGTATTGAACATCAACCAGTGGAGGAGCACTAATGAGTGTATTAAGTGGTTTGAGGAGTATGAGAAGGATAATAGGTGCTCCTTTATTAAGTATGATATAAAGGATTTTTATCCTTCAATAACAGAAAAGACATTGGATAGGGCGTTAGATTTAGCTAAAGAATATATGGTTATACCTCTAGATAAGGTGGGAATAATTAAGCATTGTCGTAAAACATTGTTATACTATGAAGATAGTGTATGGATAAAAAAAGGGGAGGGTGGAAATTTTGACGTTTCAATCGGAGCATATGATGGTGCACAAATTTGTGAACTCGTCGGGTGTGTATTACTATATAGCATTAATAAGATTATGGACCCTAATAACCATGGACTTTACAGAGACGACGGACTGATTATAGTGGATAATAGTACACCGAAGAAGTGTGATGGGATTAGAAAAAAATTGTATAAGCTGTTTGAGGACTTTGGATTTAGGTTGGATGTAACAACAGATTTAAAAATAACTGATTATCTTGATATTACTTTAAACTTATATAGTGGAACAGTATCTCCATTTAGAAAAAGGAACCAGGATCTGCGTTATGTAAACAAGGGATCTAATCACCCAATACAGGTGTTTAAACATGTACCTAAAGGAATAGAGCATAGATTATCTAATAACTCCTCCAACAGGGAAATTTTTGAACGAACTAAGCAGGAATATGAGGAGGCTCTAAAAAATGACGGATATAGGGTCAATTTAGAATATAAGAATAGGGATAGAATTGGAACACACGGTAGGAGAAATAGACCTAGAAAAATTTTATGGTTTAATCCCCCTTACAACATGGAAGTAGTTAATAACTTGGGAAAGGAGTTCTTCAAGATATTAAAAAGAAACTTCCCTACTGGGAGCTAATTACATAAGATATTTAATAAGAATTGTATTAAATTAAGTTACAGTTGCATGCCAAACATTAATGGAATAATAAATAGGAGTAATATAGCTAAATTAGGTGCAAAGAAGCATAAGGTGATTGACAAATGCAACTGTAGGGATAAGGTTAGGTGTCCTCTCGAAGGCAAGTGTAAGCAGGAGTGTGTAGTGTATAAAGTAGAAGAATATAGTGATTCGAATAATAAGAGAGATAAAAAGATATATTTTGGGTCGACCGAAGGGGGTTTTAAAACTCGGTACTATAACCATAGAACAAGTTTCTCGCACGAGAGGTATAGGTATAGCACTGCTTTATCTAGTTATGTGTGGGAACTTAAGGAAAAACAAGGAGTAGATCCGATAATGAAATGGGAAGTAATACAGAAATGCCGCAAATATAGGGCAGGTAATAGAACCTGTAATCTTTGTATGGAGGAAAAATTGGTAATAGCAAATTGTAAAAGCAAGAATATGCTAAACAAAAGATCGGAGGTGTTAAATAGTTGTAAACACAAAAGGGCGTGGTTACTATATAATTAGGAATAGGTTATAGGTTTGTTTTTGTTTTTTTTTCTGCTAACTATAATTAATTTTTTTTATTTTTTTTTATTTATTTATTTTTTTTTTATGCAAATTCTATGATAGGTGGGGTTTTTTTGGTGAATAAAAGCAAAGCAATTTCTCCTTAGAATAGTTGAGGCGAAACTTCCTGATGATCCGTTAAGGTGAAACTTTAGTAGAAGATTTTCGACTAGCGATTTAAGTTAATTCTATATATATATATATATATATACTAACACATTTTCTAAGAAAAGAAATCCGAACGCAAAAAGAGGGTTACGTTGAAGGACAGGAAAAAATTTACTAAGAAAACTTTTAATTCCTCCTCTGAAGAGAACTGAAAGGCGTTCGAAGGAAATAAAATATAATAAAATAAAATAAAATAAAGAATGTAATAAACATTTTATGAAATAAACTTATTGTTAAAATAATCTCATTGTGGACCAATTTAACTTTTAAAAAAATGTATCTTTACTCTTTGGACCAAATAAAAACTTTTTAAATATATATATATATATATATATATATATATATATATATATATATATATATCATCATGTCGCGCTGGTAGCACGGATATCCCTGACCCTCTCTCGCCACTCCTCCCTATCGTTCATCGCCCTAGGCAGGTCTTCAGGACAACATCCCGTATCCTCACATAGCTGCTGAAAGTATGTTCGTGCCGGTCGTCCTGCTTTTGCACGGCCATGCGTGGGGGTCCATAAGTACATCTCTTATGAGTTCGTCCCTGCTTCTCCAGCAGTGTCCTGCATGTCTGGTTCGTCTAACTTGAATAGTTTTCGTGATAGGGAGCAGGTGGCCGTACAGTTGGTGTCTTGTGGGGTGTTGCCGCCAGGACTTGTTCAAGATTGCACGTAGCATTCTTGTGTAATTGCCGTCTAGCTTCTTCTCCAGCCGTTTTGTTAGCGTCCATGTAGTGCACCCATATAGCAGTATCGATGTGACCACTGCCTGGAAGAAACTGCGTTTCATTTTATCGGTTAGGTCTGATTTCCATATAATCGATAGTCTATTAATAGCTGTCCATGCTTTCGTTAACCTCGTTTCAATGTCCTTTTCGGTTGATTATGTATGCAATTTTATTACAGAAGTGCAACAATTTCATTTTTGGTTTCAATTCTGTAGAGATTGATTTTAGATAACATTCATTTTGATTGTATAATGTTTCACCAAAAATAAAAATTCTGTTTTGAATCGTTGATTTAGAAGAAAAATTTAAAAGAAAATTTCCATTTAAAAATTTTTAGGGAGTACTTATTTATGGGTGACATTACTATGATGGAATAAATCAATTGAGAAAAAAAAGCAATATGAAATTATTGATTCATTGAGTGATTGATCTTAATGGCGTGTCAACACATCAAGGGCTATTTTATAACTACAGTTTAAAAAATCATGTTCATTGTATGTTCATACTGATATTTTTGTATTGCGTTTTATTTTTCTCTCTGTCCCATCTAATAACGAATGATTTTTAAACAGATCGATTTGACCCGTAAATGGGACCCTAATAGGTTCTACCACTCCGGATCAAAGTGAAACTAGGGAGTGTTGGCAATGAAGGGGAGCTCCATACTCCCCAGATCTTCAGAACTGGAGCCTCACCATCTGATGCGCTTAGGTGTCATACACAGAAATCCCTTTATTTGGGGGAGGGCTTATCCCCTCCGCATTCAGTGTATTATAATTAGTCCCGTCGACAGAGTTCTATAAGATTTGGTATCAGTGTACCATATTCGCAATGAACGCTATGTGCGAAATGGACATGTAATGTTCATAACGATAGAACGTATAAAGAACATAGGAATCTCGAAAACACGTAACTACTTCTTGTTCAGGTACGAAACCTTTTTATTAACTTTGAGTTAAAGGTTTCGACGTAAGGAGGAGAGACACAATCTTCTATGCTGTCTTATTCATTTGGCCCCCAACTCGAGCGCCCCCCATAGGGCGCACGTTCGCCTCGCGCCTGCGAGCTCCAAAATTGATCCTTCTCGTTCGGCGTCCAAAACCCGACTCTTATTTTCTTCAAATTCTCACACAAACTTCCGTGTGCTTCCGGTGCGTGACGTCACCCGCACCTTGTCACCCAGTATCGTCTCGGACTGTTATGACATCTGAGTGACACCTCCATCCGCTCGCGCGCACCGACGTTAACACCTGCTTCAATCTTACACTCAACCAACCCATGTGCTGAGCCGAAAGGTTCTCAGCCTAACTAAACTCAAAGGCATGAACCGAAATCCCTCGGCTATTTCATAACATCAGGCCATTGAAATTGAAGCCTTAAAATCTCTTAGTCACACACACACACACACACACACACACACACACACACACACACACACACAGAGAGAGAGAGAGGTTTGCATAGAGTTAGGTTTGATTTTATAGCCTTTCAACCTTTGTAGGTTATTTAAGGCCAAATCGATATATATATATATATATATATATATATATATAAACAGTTCTATTTCAAACAATTCAGTTTAGTATAAGTACACAGTTTAGTTCTATTTAACCTATAGATAGGACCCTATCATGTACTACCGCTCCGGGTCAGAGTGGACCTGGGAGCAATAAAGGAGTACTTAGCATTCCCCTATTGATTGTTTAGTGTCATATCCAGGACACTCATAGGGGAAGTCTTACCCCTCTTCGGTGTATTCTGCAGCCCCAGCCGACTAGGCCAACACACGCACACACACACACACACGCACACACACACACATATATATATATATATATATGTGTGTGTGTGTGTGTGTGTGTGTGTGTGTGTGTGTAATACTGTTTAAAAAGAAGCTTAAACTGCGAAGAATCATTTACAAATAAAAATGTAGCCGATATCTAATACATACTACCAAAAATGATTATGTCATTTGATTGCTTTGTATCATGAAACTTTTCTTGGTCGCAATTTTAATAGTTTTGATATATAATGAAAGAAAATGACCTCACCCTTAAAAAAAGCAAGAAACAGACGATATCCTGCTGAAATTATCTCCGATGATGACTACTCAGATGATCAAGTTTTTCTTGCAAATACACCAGCCCAAGTTGAGTGTCTATTGCATAGCCTGAAGCAGGCAGCAAGAGGCATTGGTCTTTATGTGAAATCAGATAAAACAGATTTCATGTGTTTTAAACAAGATGGTGCCATTGCCACATTAAATGACAAGCTTCTGACATCAATTAACCATTTCAAATACCTTGGTAGTTATATTTTATCCACTGAAAGCGATATCAACATTAGAATAGGAAAGGCATGAACTGCAATCAACAGGTTATCGATCAGATGGAAATCTAATCTCTGATAAAATAAATTCTTCCAATCTATAACCATGTCAATACTATTGCATGGTTGCACTACCTGAGCTTTTAAGAAGTGCACGGAGAAAAGCTAAATGGGAACTACAAAAAGATGCTTCGAACTGCTTTGATCAAATCCTGTAAGCAACACTTCACAAACTGCAGCTGTATTACCACTTACCTCCAATCTCACAAACCATCGAAGATAGACGAAAAAAAAGTTGAGCACTGCTGGAGAAGCAGAGAAGAAACCAAAAGCGAAGTCCTCTTCTATGGGCTCCCACACATAGACACATAGGTAGAACTGTGTTAGCCGACCAACAAAGACATATTCATCGGCTTTAAGTAGATACTAGATGCCGTCTTGAAGACTTACAAAGAGCGATGGACGGACACGTCTTGATGATATATATATATATATATATATATATATATATATATATGTGCGTGTTTCTGTGTGTGTGTGTGTGTGTGTGTGTGCTTGTGTGTGTGTGTTTCTGTGTGTGTGTGTGCTTGTGTGTGTATGATATATGTATGTGTGGGGGGTGTTGTGTGTGTATGTATGTGTGCTTGTTTGTGTACGATATATATGTGTATATGTGTGTGTGTGTGGTGAGTGTGTGTGTGCGCACGCGCGTGTGCGTAGGGAATTCTGATCTCGAGGCTTAGTCTAAATAGAATGTGCGGGCCTTAGGGATGGATTTGATAAGTCCTGCATTTCTCTGGGATTTACTATTTTTCACAAGAAAAACTGTGGTAATATATTAACTTGTATCAGGCAAATATTATCTACATCTATGTCAATTGTTTTTTCGGTGGTCGACCCGTTGGATATCTCTGAAGTACAAATAGCAAGTTTTACACCACTGTCATTAAAATCTCGCATAGGATTTTTTAAAAAGTAGAGATAATTTAGGAAAACGGGATACAGCGTGGAATATCCCAAAATAATGAGGAATACCGTACTTTTTGGCTAACGTCTTTGCTTTACAGATGCTAAATACGTGTTATCTATCACCGTCATATATCACCGCAAAGAGCTGTTGGTGTTAATTAAAACTGCTAGAGCATATAACCCGTAAGTTGAATCAGTGCGATCGGCAAGCTGGGTCGGTGTGGTTCGCAATAAATTTTCAAAATTCAAATATATACTCTAAACAGAGAAAAGAGATCAAAAGTAAAGATAACACTCTGAAACTACCGCAAAAAGAAGACTTTTCCTCTAGAAAATGACTTAGCCGCTAGAAGTAGGACCTTGCCTTTAGAAGATGACCCTGCTGCTAAAAGAAAGCTCTGATGAAATAAATAACGAAGTTCCAGAACACCAAAGTTCTTCGGACCAAGCTGAAAAACTCCAAGCTATTTAGCATAAAGCAAAAATGCTTGTCAAATTCGTCCTCGTGTCTTTTCTCTACAGCTCAGACTTTTTATTTAGTATTGTATATAGTTAGTTAAATATTCATATTGATATAAAAAAGAATATCGTTACTGTTAAAAGAGAATTGTGTCATTTTTACAGTTGCTAACGTCTTCAGCAACTATAAACCTCACGATCCTGCACGAGAGGATCCAATCAAGTTGCATCAATAACTATTAGTCTGGGGACAGAAAGCATTGACGAAGAAATCAGTCCGAAGACCCAGGCGGTCATCCCAATTATAGGACAAGTCGATTTATAAGTAAATTTCATACTTATTGAACCTAAAACCAAATGTCTACTTCAATTATTAAGGTAGATTACGTATTTGGTAACCCTTTTTTGTGGCCAAACCAACGTGTTCGAAATAAATATCGGATTACTGAACTTCTTATCAGTAATTGGGATTACATTGGCGTCCGAAAAAATTGGAAGGGACCCTACTCATAACTCACGGTAGGCCGAGATTGTACGGCTATCTAGCTTGAAAGAATGATGGAAGACTTCCCAAATAACTCTTTTATAGAGAGTTTGCAAATGCAAAACGTCCTCCTCATGATGGACAAGGACAATCTGAGAGGGTCTGCTTAAGTAAAGCTTGAAAGAAAAGCTATTTACGCTGAAAAGTAGGCCACTGGTAGATTATCCAATGACTACATATTACAACAACGCCTGTCATGCCAATGAAAAAGAATGCGAGTCAACGGCAGGTGTTGAAAAGGCATCTTAAAATACATGGAAATTGTGTTAGAGTAGTTTCTAGCAAGATAAAATCTGATGTGGGCCAAATTTGTCACATAGACTTGAAATATCTTGATCTCTTATGTCGTTAAATGTTTTTTTTACAGAATGATTTTATCAAATGATATGCACTAATTCGTGGAAACAGCTAAGATATATATATATATATATATATAGTATCGCCCCTATAAATTTTTAACAAAGAAAAACTCAATCTTCTTCTAAACCAAAGAAGCCAGGGTTTTACAATTTCTTTTGGAACATTTCACAATTAAAACGAATATCATTAGATATTATTCATTCCCTAATTCGAAACCACTGAAACTCTGTAAGTAAAATTAGAATTGCATTGATAAATTCAAGGAGTGTTCTTATTGTTGGATTGTTACATATTCATATTTTTGGTCACGGCGTTTGTTAACAAATAGAAGTATAGTTCAATGTTACCTCTTTGTTGATTATTGCAAGAAATAAGTGAAGTGGATAAATTTATTGTCAACTTAAAATCATACCTAAAAGGATCGTAAATAGCCAACAAAATGTTTCTATTTCGTGCCATCAGACACTTATAACAAAAAGAAAAAAAAAGAAAAGAAATCAAAGTTTTGAATTTGAGACTTTAAACAACTCTATTCCCTCTATTTTTTCATTAAACTTCATCTCTTCTCTTAATGCCTGTGTTTAGTAACGTTATTAACGCCATTAGCTTCATTATTTGTTTTTTAACATTTATAATTTTTTGTATATATATATATATATATATATGATAAAACGCTGACACAGTTTTAGAAAAAAATTGATGTAGGTATTGTTGACGATATTTGTGAATCAGAACTCCGCAGGTGGTCAGTTCATTTATCTCGTTTCCAATTCACATAAGCAGAGTAACATGTTATTGTTAATTGTTGTTTTCAGAAAACTTTCGCAGTAGATAAATTTTTGATCATGACAGTAAAATCCTGTAATAAAGATAAATTTTGAAAATTTCCACTAGCAAATATATTATCCATTTGTCATTATTTAATAGAACAAATGAAAAATAATATTTAATTGGCTAGAAAGAAAATATGTCATAGCCGACCAATCACAGATTGGCCCAGGAGGCTAAATATTGGAGAAAGTGGTTTTGACCGTTTACGACTGAGATCATTTTCGATTCACAACCCAAGCCAAAACATTGAAAATGCGTTGCCCTTCAGAAGGTCAAAAGAAACTCTTTGAAAAGCCTATACAACCTCTCGGGACTCGCTTCTAATGTCATCAGTTCTTGGGCCAATCTGACTGAGTAGGGAGACTGTACCAGGGCTGTGGACACCGATCTTTTCAATCACAATTGGTACTAAAAACCTGCCTGAAAGTGATCGGTACCTAATCAGGCAAAGATACCTGAATCCGTTGAAGTTACCTCCGGAGAAGATGCTGCTGAAGGTATCATCTCTAATTAGAGACTCCGCCAGTTTGAAATTAGTATCAGTTTAAAAATGCCAAAACATTTACACAGCAAAATATGATGTCACACAGTGTACAATAGGCTACACTGTACTAGTTTTAAGTTGAAAGATACAAACCCCACCCTAATTCTATCCCTAACCCAAATCATTAAAATTAAAAGAAAAGAAAAAATTCACTTTAACAACGCATTCTATTTTGTAATGAAAGTGTCTTATGCATAAAATTAAAAAAAAAGAAGAAAGTATTTTGTTTTATAATGTTGTCATCTGCTCTGATTTTATTTCAGTCAACAAATAGGTCCCCATGTTGTACACAATATCGTGTGATGCCATGCTTTGTTGTTCACATTTCTCCACATTCCTGAATAGGCACAAATTCTAAACAAGTACCTTATTTACAGATGGATCATATCTTCTCCCAGAGATTATAGTATCTGTGCGTTCTAACAAGAATCAAAGTGTCACTAACCCTTATGCCTAGAATCGACGTAACATCTATGCACTATGCCTAACTCACTATTTACTTGTTAATTTTACCATGATATTCAAGCATCAGAATTCTGGCGTTGTGTTTATACCAACAGTGTGCTTAAGACACGGTAACTATTCAAATTAGAACAGCATTCACTTTGTATATTTATTTGCTTTTACACAATAGAAGTTAGCGAAAAAAAAACGCACTTTTCATAATTAAATTTACATCTTATGATTTTTTTGTCTGTTTCCCTGTCGTCATTGTATAATTCAAGAACAGCAAAAACTGGTACTACCAACTTTTCTCAGTTTAATAATGAGAATATGGAGCATGCTTTGACATATCACCTTTTGAAAAAAACATTTTCGATTTAAAATGTATTTACTCAACCCTTCTACCACGTGGCACAAGGTCAATTCTTAAGCTAAATAAAACTGGTTTTGACAGGTTACCTAACTAAAGCTAAAGAACCCATTCTATCCTACTATTTACTTGTAGCTGGCGGAAGAACAGATTGATTCATACCTTTCAAATAGGAAAATGAAAACAAAATGAAACGCAACCAGCTTTGTCCAGGATTTAAACTCGAGTCACCGATTTTATTTCCTATGACGATAAACGTTACGCTTAGCGTATGTGAATGCTGTTGCTTTGTTCATTATAGAATCCAAGTATTATTGGGATTAGAGATAGCCTCTTGGTGAGAAAAAAAAGGGACAGTTGGCGGTTTTGGCAAAAGAACTGCAGGCTTTTCAAGCCATTTATTTAGACGAAGGGAAATCTTTGTTTGCTGTTGTTAATTCTAATCCAAAGATTAACTTTTTTTTGTCCCGTATCTTTGAGATTTGTTCTTTCATGGGGTCGCACGCCTCTGACCGCCTGATTCATTGATCGGCACGCGAATCCCATGCCGTATTTTTGTCCGTCAGTTTCCGGCGTGAGATATTTTGTTTACACTTACAACTCCTCAGTGGCTGTTTTTACATAACAGTTGCACTTCCTCATTACGCACCCAACGACATCGAGGTAATTTCAATATCTAATTGCACACTTTCTGCACGGGATAACACCCATGTTACGTAACACTGAGCCGCCATACAATTGTATAATGCTAAATTACGTCTGTTGGCCAAACTGAATCATTATTTATGTTTAACTCAGACAAAGTATATCTCTAACAAAAAATTTCACAACCAGAATAATTTTTATTGACTTTTTTCTCGGTCAGAGGAAAATCAATACTTTACTAGAAATCGGATTATTGAGTTTATATTTGTATTACGAGCAAAGATCACCAATGTAACTGAACGAGTTGCTGGTAGACAACCGCATGTTTGGGGTCAAATTCATAACCTTAAGTGTGTAGGTGTAATCTGTATATAGGTTTGATTGCAAGAAGAAAGTATGGGAGGACGAGACTATTAACGTCACTGAAGACGACGCGGGACTACGCACGAAGAGGTTGAAGGTTTTATTGAGAAACTGAGAAGACAGCGAAGAAGCAACCTCATATTCTGCATTCACTTAAAAGCTGGAACTAAGATCACGTTCCAAGATGAGACGGAATCTTATTTGGGGTTGAGCGTTGAAGAAACGGCCTCAGCAAATATAACTACCTAATGATAACTGTCACTGGGTTACACGTCTCTTTCGGACCTCATAATAGGAATAAATGTTTGATAAACTTTGTATAGAGTTTCTGCGTCTTTTGTTCTCTACCCTTTCCAAGACAATCACTGCTGATGTTTTGCTTCGCTGGTGAGGATCACGCAACACTTGGGTCGATGAACTTTAACCGCTCGTCAGCGTTTATTGGGTCATTAACGCTCTCAAAAACAGAGTTGGGTTTTATGTTTGTCTTTACTGCATGAATAAAAATGGGACGAGAAAATTTGTGGTTAGTTTTCGTAGAATTCATTTTCAGCGAGTCAATATGATTATATATGCTAAATTATACAAATATTTTCAAAAAATATATTCTTGAATTTACACTCACGGAAAATTATCCATTAAATGTATGTTTGACTTCAACAAAATATAACTTTAAATGATAAAAATGCACACACACACACACACACACACACACACACACACACACACACACACACACATATATATATATATATATAGAGAGAGAGAGAGAGAGAGAATGAGTGAGAAAGAGTCTACGTGGTGTTAACGGCTGGACTCTGGCCTCAAATTCGCTTAATTCGAACTGTTGCACAATAGCTTTCGAACTAATACCTTTTAAGAAGGTATGAACATCCCTCTTATCACCACAGCTATGGATTAAATAGTATTATTGCTGATCAACGAGGATATCTTTGGTAATAAATAGCCCGCGAAGGTTGATATGCTATTAAACAAAGAAACCAAACATATATATATATATATATATATATATATATATATATAAGCATGTAATACCCCCATACTCACCAGATCTTGGTCCATGCTACTTTTTCTGGATTCTAAAACAGAAAATTCATCACAACGGTAAGATTTGAGCATGTAGAAGATACTCACAGAAATTATGCGACGACGACACAGCTTTACGCTTATATGATATGAAGAAATCCAATGAAAAGCTCACATGAATATGTATGTTGAATGGCAGGGGGATTATTCTGAAGAAAATCAATGTTTCATTTATTGTTCATTTCTGTTTTGGTAAATAAAGCTTCAGTTTTAATGCATGTCAATTCGCCTCATATATTAAAAGCATGCAAATGTTTCTAACATCCTATTACTTTGAAATCCAGACAAAGAAAAGTGTTTTCTTTAATAAAACGCTTGAAACCTTTGCAAATAACTTATCTCTTCCTCCCCTTCTCTGTCTCTGTGTATATATATCTTCATCATCATCATCATCATGTCGTGCCTCTAGCACGGATATACCTGACCCTCTCTCGCCACTTCTCCCAATCATTCATCGCTTCTGGCAGGTCTTCAGGGCTACATCCCGTATCCTCACATAGCTGCTGTATGTATGTATGTTCGAGCTGGTCGTCCTGCTTTTGCTTGGCCATATGTGAGGGTACATAGGAGTACATCACTGATGAGTTCGTCCTTGCTTTTCCAGCAGTGTCCTGCGTGTCTGGTTCGTCTAACTTGTATAGTTTTCGTGAGGGGAGGCAGGTGGCCGTATAGTTGTTGCCTTGTGGTGTGTTGCTGCCAGGACTTGTTCAATACTGCTCTCAACATTCTTGTGTAATTGCCGTCTAGCTTCTTCTTCAGCCGCTTAGTTAGTTAGTGCATCCATATAGTAGTATCGATACGACCGCTGCCTGGAAGAAACTGTGTTTCATTTTATCGGTCAGGTCTAATTTCCATATCATCGAGAGCCTATCGATAGCTGTTCATGCTTTCGTTAGTCTTGTGTCGATGTCTTTTTCGGTTGATGAGACGCTGCTCCCAAGGTAGGTGGATTTGTCAACTACTTTCAGAGAGGTTCCGTCTAGTGTGGAAATGTCACCTGTTTGGTTGTAACACATATATTCAGTTTTGTGTGCATTTACATGGAGGCCAATGCCTGCGGCGGCTCGTTCCAGACTATGCAGTAGTGTTTCGGCTTGGTTAGATGAATTCGCCAGTAACGCTATGTCATCGGCGTAGTCGGCGTCGGTAATTGTTTTAGCGGGGTACCTTCTGCTTCTTTTCTTTATCAGCTTGAAGCCATTTTCTCTGATTTTGTCGATCGAAGTTCTAAACACGTAGTCTAGACAGATGATAAAGAGGTATGGGGTTACCGTGTCCCCTTGTAGTACTCCTGCTACAATGTCGAAGTATTCTGTGTCTCCATCCGGTGAACGTACTTTCACTTTGGTGTTTCTGTAGAGAATTGTTATGGCTGCTATGGTTTCTTTTGGTAGGCTGTATGCTAGTAGGATTTGTTCCATCTTCCCTCTGTGTATGGAATCGAAGGCCTTGGTAAAGTCGACAAATAGTAATATCGCCTGTAGGTTTTTTGCCCATACGCCTTCAAGGATTCTACGGATGGTCAATATTTGTTAGGTTGTGGATCTATATATATATATATATATATATATCTTTAATTATTTTTGTTTAATTTTTGTTGTTTTTTTTTTATTGTAGTTTCATTTTTTTTATTTATATTTTTTAGTATCCAACATTACCTGAGTATTAATTTGTTGAGGAAAGTAGTTATTTTGTAAAAAACCTTGCTGTAAATTAATTCTAAATTGTCACGTATACATTTTATTTTTATTGAATCATAAATTAATTCTAGAGATGCTATTTCTACAGTGAAACATGTCAATCTGATTTCCCATACTGTTTTCTTTTTTCTTATACTGTCGGATCATATTCTAAACTTGAGTCATTTGACGAGACGGACAATATACCAATAATATTCTCCGCCGAAATAAATCTATCATGACGACTTAACCGAGTTTGAGTCTCCATTTAATTGTAATATATATATATATATATATATATATATATATACATGTATGTATATATGTATATATATATATATATATATATATATATATATATATATATATATATTAGAAAAATTAAATCAAATCCAAGAGTATGTAAATATAAAAATATTTAAAAACTAAATATCTAGAGAATGTATTTTTTATATGATATGTCAATTTTTCTTTTCGTTTTTCTTTTTTCTTTGTTGTTAAACAATCTTCAGGGTTATTTTGATCTGAAAAATGTTTTATAAAAGTATATATATATATATATATATATATATATATATATATATATATATATATATATATTGATAGTAAGCCTATTTCGTTCAAAAAACAGACAAGGTTTTTTTTAACAATATCCTTTCTGTGCAGATTGCAGAAAAATCTTTTATATGTGTTGGTTTTTAGCTTTTTTTTTTTTTTGTTTTGCTTTGTTTTACAATAGAGCTTCTGAATTTATATTATTGTATTCCTATGATGAGGAAGATGAAGATGAAGTCGGTATATATTGTTTACAGCAGTATAAAGTTTCCGACAATAAAATACTCGACAATAGTTCTTTAAAAACTCCTAATAATTGACATAAAATCCAATGCTACCTAATTGTGAGCAACATTAGAAAAATATTTGTCGATAATACAAATATGGTATATAATATTATCCACCCCTCCATAAGAAAAGATTAAAATTGCTAGAAGCCATAATTATAAAAAAATATTACCATAAATCAAATATCATTCAGTCTGCAAACTAGTGTACTAAATGTATTTAATAAGAAAAAACAAAATCAGAAACAATAAAAAGAACTTTATACTATTGAGGATTAAATGACATCGATTTCCAAAGATTCCAGTACTTTTTAAAATATTTTTTATCATTATGATTTCATATGATTTTTTCATAACTGTAGCATTACACAAGATTGACAATTGGTTTCTTCAGAATTCTTAACGATTTTAGCTATGATATTGTCGAAATGGTTATCAATTTTTTGAGTTTTCTATTATTGTTTCCGATTCAACGTGTTTTACTTCCCTTATAATATCAATAACTTTGTTCTGGTTTTTATTCTTTTTCATTTTGAGTTTACTCAAACCTCTCTAAATGTGATCTGACACATTTTAATTGAGATTATAAAATTTGGTTTTCTTGTTTCAAAGTTTAAAAGAATTGTAACTTTTCATTTCTCCGGGCCAGTTTCTGGTTTGTGCTAATTAAATCTTAGTCATTTGAGCAATTTCTTGTTGATCGCCAGTTCCAACTACTGATGTGTACGTTTACACTTCATCTGAGATAATTTACTATATTCACTTATATAATTGAAAATTTCATCCTTCTTCGAAAAATAACGGCTGCTATTTTACTGTAACCGGCCTACTTTGGCTTTCAGGTAGTTCATCGTAATGATATATTGATATTATTAGTGATTTCGTTCTCTTTCTTAGATTTCCTTTGCGCAAATTTCTCCTGGTTATTTTGTTTATAATGCGTTTGTCTTCCGAGTTCATTATGTAGTTATTTTTCTTCATATATATGGATTCTTTTATTGTTGTGTTTGGAGGGTTCTAATATTCTAATACTCATTAAGTTTTCCAACCAAACATGTAGCTTTCAGGAGAGATCAAGCGACAGCAAATACTCCCAAGACGTTAGCACATGCCTTAAAATTCTTGATGCTTTCAATAATGCTGATTGTTTGATTTCCAATTCTTGAAGGTTCTTTACAATGCTCTTTAGTGCCGTTCCAAATATTCTTCTTCTTCTTCTTCTTCTTCTTCTTCTTCTTCTTCTTCTTCTTCTTCTTCTTCTTCTTCTTTATCGACTGATAAAAGGCAGTCTCGACAGTCGTCCATCGCATCTCATCTTGTTCTATAACTCAATGATTGACCTCCTACGGCTAATAACAGTGCTGTGAGGTACACTGTAAACGTGAAAAACCCGTGTTTCACCTTTTGTTTCCTCCTTACCCAAGCAATTTTTGAGCTTGATAAAAAAAGCATTTGTAGATGAATGCTGGTTTGTTTTACAGCATGTTAACCCAACATACCGAAGTTAGTATTATTCTTGCAAACAATTTCAAGTGACTTATGATAATCATTTGTAAACAATCACATCTTCAAGTAATTATACTTAATACAAATAATAAGCACATAATTATATGGTTTCAAGTATTTATATTTAATACAAATAATTTTAAAACAGATCTATTCTATGGGACCCTACCAGGTAATACAACTCATGGTCAGAGTAACAAGAATGACAAAAAAGAGTGAGTAGTCCACATTTCCCAGAGCCTCGACTGGAGCCTCACCATCGGATGTTGCCTAGTGTCATATCCAAGAAATCCTTTTAAGGAAGGGAGTTACCATTCTTAAAGGAATGCAGTCAGTGTACCTTAGACCCCGTTGACAGAGCACAGTATTGCATTCAGTTTTCATTAAATTATTGGACAAATTTTCTAAATTCATTTCGTACATTTTTCTGAAAAACTTATCATCGGCAAGGGTCGGCCGAAAAGTTCATTGGCTGACCAGGATACTCTCATGAAATGTGACTAAAAGGAGTTTGTTTTAAATATAATCCCACTTGTGGTCCACACACTTCTTCCATGAGTGGTGAAGTCTTTGGATCCCATTGGTCAAAGAAGTTATCAAGAGCAAATATAACGTCATCATTTGAACTTTCAGCCCAACCTCGTACATTGAAACTCTTAACTCTTTTTTAAAGTTTGGTTTATACATTCAATGCATTCACTTATTTGGCTTAACAGTCTTAATTACACAGAATATTTGCTGAAAAGGTTTTGTGTAAAATCTTAAATTTGTTTTGTCTTTTTAGACCAGGTTTTGTCTTCTGCAAGCAGCAAATTTTAAAAAAAAAAGGAAAGGAAAACAATAACATATTATTAGGGCATTTCAATAGTAAACGCCATAAACCTCTATTAAAAACTAAATAAAAATTCGCTTTGACTTTTTCCTCACGTGCCTGTCGACTGAATGAATTCAACCAATCAGAAGTTTTTTTTTCGTTTTTTGCAATAATAATGAAGGTAAATAAATGACTTTTTTCGGAGCTAATGTCTTTTTTGATGACTTCACGAATAGTTTCCAGCGACGTGCATTGTTCACTAAATATTCTTATTTATTCAATCCACGTCAGTAGGACACTGTAAAGCTTCTTATTTCAAATGCACATTCATGTTGATATTGACATACAGAAACAGTAGAGGAATAATCGTAAGAGCATATTATACTGAATCCGATCTACTTAGTGCTCCATATGTGTGGCCTTGAGCCAAATTAAGCAAATGTAGGTTTAGCTGATTTTACATTACTTATTTAATGCCGAGATTCGTCCTTTTTCAAGTAACTAACAATAATCATAACTAGGTAAATAATCATAACTAGGTAAATAATCATAACTTCTAGTAACTATTTTTAATGTTAATAATTTATACACAATCATGATTTCAAAAATTCATTCTTGTGTAATAATATATTTTGCATACAGTTATATGGTTTCAAGTATTATTAACTTGTACTAATAAATTATACCCAATTATATGAGCTCAAGTGAGTGATAATAATCTTTTGGAAATAAGTATAGCTTGGAGAAATTATTCTTTTTAACAGATAATTTGCACACAGTTATATGGTTTCAAGTACTCCCATGTAAAACTTAATTTTCAAACTAAACTATATGACCCATTGTTAGGAACCTAACAGGTAGCAACCATCCCTAGTCAGAGTGGACCTGGGTGTAATGATAACGAAAGGTTGACTCCAGACAACAAAGAACTCAAAGACTGGCACCTCACAACCGGATAGAGTTTAGATCATGCCCAGGAAACACCATTTTTGCAGTGTTGCTCCTCTGCAGTGATACAATCAGTGTATTCTATGCCTCACCGAGAGGGCTATAAACTAACCTTAGCCTATAAAGACACAAATATTTCAACGCACAGTTTTACTTTTTCTATCGTGAGGTTTTGAGCGATAATTTTAGTGATAAATTATTTATTTAGAAACCATAATGAGCTAAGTTATGGTAAATAAGCAAGTATCTAGGCCTTGGGGAAAGTCAATGCCGACAGTTTGTCTTGCTTCTGAAATATATACTATGATTACCAACAATTTCATTAACAACACATTCTTTACGAGGAGGAAATCAGCGTAATATTAACAGTTTTAGCTAAATGGTATAGCATTTTGGATGAAATCATAATTTGATCGGTTAATGAGCCTCATTAATAAAGAAAAAATATCATTACAAAACCCAAGTGATAAAACTGACCACACACACACACATACACATATCAATATATATATATATATATATACATATATATATATATATATATATATATATATATATACTTAAAAATAATAAGCAGATCTGAGATCTCTTTCGACAAACCCTTTTTCGGTGGTGTAAATGGTTGACAAAAATGAAAATGCAACTAAGGATAAAGTAATAAACTTAAGAAAGATAAAAGAAAATATCAAAAGGGAAAATATAGTTCCGAAAGATGATTTGGTTTCTTTATTTGATGGCATATTAACCTTCTTGGGTTTTTTTAATCCCAAAACCATCCTTGCTGGGGTAATATGCGGTTGCGTACCTTTCTCGAGAGTATAAATTCGAACGTGATTGTTAGAGTTCAAGAGGAGTTCTAAGTCGCTTACTTCGAGGTCCTAATTCAGCATTTTAACCATTATGCCAAGGGAACTTCCCTAGTTAAGAAAGAGGGTGCAAAAGGATTACCGGGAATTCCCTCTAATACGATACAATATCATTTAAAATGAACACGTTTATTACTAAGTTAACCAATAACGGGAAAACTTTTAGAAACGTTTACGAATTAGTAAAATTATAGAAAAACACCTAAAGGGTGAAAAGATATCTATCGATCTTTATAGAAAAATCCTTGTCACGACAGGGAGGATTTTCAAATGTTTGTAGTGATTGTCTCCAAAATCTGGAGATGATTCATTGAATGCGCTCTAAGAAAAATACAAAATTATTCTCTTTTTTTTAACGCTGAGGATACTATATCAAGAGTTATCATATGGCAGAATACAATTAGGTCTGGGAAAAATAAGATAGTCGACATAGGATACCCTGTCGTTTTATAGCTGGGATATATTGTCATATTTTTTAACGTTGACTGGTTCGATCCAAGTTGGCAGTATTTACTGCGAAGGTTATTAATGTATTTCTTAAATTTCTCAATTTGAAAACTTCTGGTTATTATTATCGTCATTTTTCATAAAAGAATTAATAAAACACTTAACTATTCTTTTTATATTCATTTACTCAACCCTTTGCCAAGAGGGCAGACTGCGACACAAGTTTTTAAGCGGAGTACGCTGGTTTTGAAATTAAAGTTTACCTTCTCTAAGACCGGTTACCATATCAAAGCAAAATAGTATGTCTGCGCTTTTACTTATAACTGCGGAGAGAATGAATTGATAAATGATTTTCCAAAGGGCATTAGCGCAATGTAAAACGCAGTTTCGTTGGTACTGCCATTTCCTAATTGACTTTTTTGGGTATCCGTTATCGTGTAATATAAAGACAATCACGACTAAGACCTGCAAATTCTCTGTGGTTAATAAAGGGAGAATATATTTTAGCATAGTTTTTGAAAATCCCAAACATTGAAAATTTTTACAGAGTTCGTGAAATACTGAATTGGAGCTTAATATTATGTTCATCAGGTTAGCTAAATCGAATCTTTTTGTTTAATCGTATAAAGTAGACATCTGGCTAAAAAGTTCTTAACAAGAAATCAAAGTTATGATTTTCTTCAGGACTTTTACTCGATCACCGGAAAGTCAAACTATATATATATATATATATATATATATATATATATATATATATATATATATGATTAAATAAGACAGACATTTCTGGTACATCCTATTTTATCTTTGATCTATTCAAATCTTCGTATGAGTCATTTGGCTTTTGGATTAGATAAATTTAAGAAGGTGCCATATTTTCCCCGGTACTTTCGGCCTCAATAGGGACCATCTTCCAGGGATCGAATAATGATCGATACAAAAAAACATTCATCACCTTCCCATACAAAAAACATACAAGTACTAATTTCTGCACACTCAATCATAAAAGCAAATGCTCCAAATATAAAATAGCAATGATTAAAAATCTAATACATCGGGCATAACTTTTATCCTCTTCTAAAACAATCTTCTACTCTGAACTTACAAACATTAAACAAATCCTCATAAATAATGACTTCCCAGACAATATTGCTGACGAACAAATAAATTGTGCATATCAACTTTAGTTGCAATGGAAATAATACTACATAAAACAACCCTTAATACATTTTTCGTAACAAGATGTACAAACACTACAAACTCGGGGAAATTGCGCAAAAACATCTAATACGTATTATTGTTTCCCCTACTGACTAACATTATATATCATCCCAAATTCACTTCCTCGACGAGTTACCTCAGTGATATAGCGTATACGCTTAAATGTCTATATGGATAAACCCTTCTACAATAAACACATTCGATCCCCCTCCTCCAAATACAAAACAATTCTAACTAAAAACACCACCATTTTACACAAAGAAAAAAACAAACAAAACTTCTACGTTCATGAAGCTTTCTATATAAACAACCCTCCTTTAAATAAGATCAACTTCGAATATAATAGCCCCATTATAGAATGTCTATTGCTCTTTTCCCGCCAATTCTTCCTCTTAAATTCTTTCTGTTAAATTCTTTTCTTTCGTAAATTCCCAACCAAATTGTTCTTCCAACCCTTCACATGAATATATATGACTTCTAATTGTGTTTATCATTTCATTATTCACTTCTCCTAAGATCATTCCAGTTGGGGCTGAAAGTATTTTAGGGGAAATACGGTGGCTTCCTGAATTCATTCCATCCAAAACGTGTGTGTGTGTGAGGGAGAGAGAGAGAGAGAGAGAGAGAGAGAGAGAGAGAGAGAGAGAGAGAGAGAGATCCTATTCTTTTTACACTATGGTACAGTCAGAGTAAAGAATTTAGAATCATCCTCAGATAAGAATTGAATTGATATTAAACATGATTTATTTTCATCTACTCTAAGATACAGTTCAAGCAAATAACCATACTTAATAACATCTATCTGCCTATCTGTCTGTCTGTTTCTTTTCCGTATTGTTGAAATAAAACTTTAAAGCTTAAGCCAGATAGATAGCGATTCATAGATTTACTCTAGTGTTTAAACTACTAGAAATAAATGTCTTCTTTTTGTAATTATAACTCAAGAACTGCGTTTCTTAATTAATCTTTGTGTTTTGGGAAAACGAACAGTTTTTAAAAGGAATTTCGTCTCAGAATCAAGATGTAGAATATTGTAAGTCTCACTCCATTATCAATCAATGTGTAGAATCAGTTAAAAAATCAATGAAGTTTCTACAATTGTGCTTATCAATAAATCAACGAAAATTTACATGTAGATCTATTTACACTTTTAAAAAATGTCTTAAATGGGAAATTTTTGCGCGGCTATTTTTGGGGTTTTACAGAAAATCTTCACTCTGACCCAGCATGGTAGTACCCTTTAGGATCCCATCTATAAGTCAAATAGATCTATTAAAAAGTTATTTGAATTCGATAGAATCATATGCAAAAAAGAAAAGAAAAACTCTTTAGAAACAACTGAAAAAATCTAATTCTAAACGTGTCCCGGGGATTCCATAGAAAACAGGCTTCTTTTATGTCTCAAATGTAAAAACCTCTGATGTCTTATTCTCTTCGTTCAGTTTCTGAGGTCATGGAAAACTGTGGAAACAGATAACGGATACCATGCACGGGGTTGCTTATTCGTTTCTAATTGGAACCAGATCTTCACGTTTCTTTGAATGGTTCACTCGATACACGCAAGCAATTGTATCCTCGTATTCCTGCCGCAAAAAGTGAAAGCGAATCGAGAAATCCATCTTCTTTCTTTGGGGTTTACAAAACACTCAACTCCACTTCCGCTTTTGCGTGAGAGACATCATCCACAAGCCCCGGCCACAACTTCGAGGGTCGATCGAGTCTGGTGACAGCGGCAAATCCGGGTTAACTACTTATTTTCAGTCTGAGGTGCTTGATCAAGTATATTTTGTTGCACCTAGTCTACCGGAAAAGATGTTGAACTTTGACAATTCGTCTCTCTTCCGACTGCCGGCATTTGTTAATAACTTATCTATTCTTGTTTCAGTATTGTTCGCTTACGATGTTTCACATGCCGAAGGGTTTCATTTTCCTCTTCACTTACCTTAAATTGTTGTTTCTTTTACTTATTTATCTTTTAGCCAATATCTCCAATATTCAAACAAACCAGCATCTTTTTGCGTTCGAGACTTTTTTGCCTTTGTTTCACTCGCCTTGTTTTTTATCAAAGCAACCATATCAGCATAATCTACGTTTTGGTGCTCAACAAAGGATTTTCGAACCCCTGTTTCAAGGGTTGGCAATATTTTTCACGTCTTTGTTCCAGTCACTATCGTGTTCTGAGTCTGATACTAAACTGCATCGGATGGTAAGGCTCCAGTTCTGTAGCTTACAAATAACTCCAGGTCCACTTTGACCAAGAGTGAAAGCACCAGTTAGGGGTCCCATCTACGGCTTTAATAGATCTGTTTAAGAATTATTCATACAAGATAGAACCAAGTGCAAAAAAAAACTCTCACGAAACATTGACACAAAATGGAAATATGAACATAAAATGAACGTGATTCCTTAACCTCAATGCATAAACAGCCTAGTCAGTTAGGAGTGTAGAATACACCGACTGCATCTCTGCAGAGGAGTAAGACCCCCCACCATCACAATTAGTGTCCATGATATGACATTAAACTATCCGATGGTGAAGCTCCACTAATGCAGCTCTTTTGGGGAATGTGGAGTACATCCTTCATTGCCATCGCTCCCAGGTCCACTCTGGTCTGGAGTGGTAGCACCTCATAGGGTCCTATCTATGGGTCAAATACAACTGTCTGACATGTAAACTGAGTGCAAACAAATGACTTATGCTAAATAGAATTGCTTGAAATAGAACAGTTTAAATTGTTGGTTAAACATAGCAATACTTGGAACCATTTAACTTTGTTGACTTATGCTAAATTAAATTGTTTCAAATAGAACTGTTTGATCTTTTAAGTGTGTGTAAACAAATGATTGATGTTTAATTGAATTGTTGGTGATACATAGCAATACTTTGAATCATATAACTTTGTTGACTTATGTTTACAAATCATATATATCTAATATATATGTATAAACCGGATTTGCCATTAAACAACCTACTATGTTTGATGTGCCATTAAACCAAACTAAATCAACGCTTAAAATAGCCCGAGACGGGTTTACATGCCCTTAAAATCAGTCATTACCTGTCACTATCTTTCGATCGCTGTCATCTTATGCAGGCGTTCTATTTTATTCTCGTTGTTCACTATTTTGATTGTGGCTAAGTTTAAACGACCCAATGATTCGTTATATTGCTTGTTTTAACTGCTCTCTGATATCATCCTCAACAGAAATATTTTAAGGGTCTCTCTCTCTCTCTCTCTCTCTCTCTCTTATTTCAGACTTTTCTTCCTCCTTCTCATTGACAAAGATTTGTCTGGAACAATAAATTATAACTGTTGATATACAGAGAGATCCCAGCGTTAAATAATAAAGATACATGTCCGAAACATTATTATTATTATTATTATTATTATTATTATTATTATTATTATTATTATTCCTTGCTAGTTTTTCGCCCCAGTTATAACGGGTGGTTTTCCATTGAAATCAGAGTAACAGCAAGTCTTCTCAGATTCTAGCTGATTAAGAATTCTATAATGTTGTTAACTCTATAGTCCCGATTCTTTTATCTGATCCCCACATTCCTCAGTCTCTTTTCTAGGCCTTTGGAGGCCGTTCTAAGGGAAACCATTTAGAATTCATATCCTCGTCACCTTCATGTTCTTCAGATTTTTCAGTTCACTGGCAAGATTCACACATTTGTTTTTCTTTTCGTTTTATTTTATTTTTACTATTGATCCAGTAGATGAAAGTTCTTTTTTTTTCTTGTTAATTAGTTGTTGGTCTGGTCGAGATATGGTAATCTACTTGTACCTCAAAGCCCTCACTTTTATATACTTAATTTACTTGGACAGATTCTGCTTTGTGTAAGTAGCACTCATCAACGTGACTAAATTTTAATTTCTTGCACAATTCCCTGGGGATCACTTTTAGTTTTCTGCATTTGCTTATTATGAGATTAACTCTTTCATCTCTGCTTCAATATAACCTTCATTTGCTATTCTTCTGTGTATCATCAACTTTTGCTTCGACATAATTAACTCCTATGGCATTATATTGTGTTGCGATTAAAATAGATTTAGTTTCTTTCTTCATGTTTCCTCTTCGTAGCCATATCCAGGTCATCACGAGTACAATTTTCTTAGTTTGTTTTTTAAAGTATCCATAAAGTTTTTTTACTTTCTATTATTATTATTATTATTATTATTATTATTATTATTATTATTATTATTTACTCATAAGAGTTTTTCACATCAGCGTAAGCTGATGGTATTTCACTGGAGATTGAGTGACAGCAAGTCTCCTCAAATCTCCAGGACTCTTCTCAGTATTCTGGCTGTTTTCAGTAATGCTGTTGTTTGGATGGTCTCCACTCGGTCGCCAACTTCTAAATTTTCCAGGCTCTTTAATAATCCTTTAGTTATGTTCCATAGTTTTTTTTTATTCTCTAGCAAGGTCAAGGTACTTATCTCTCTTTTCATATTCTTTCAGTTTTATTCTGTGGTCTGCTGGGACAGCAAAGTCGATAATTTTGCAGATTTTCTTTTTTTTTTTTTTTTTGTTGATTATTATAAGATCTGGGCCGAGATTAGGTGATCCGTTTGTATATCAAAGTCCCACAGGGGTTTGAGAGTGTCATTTTCTAGGAGAAGTGCTGGGTTGTGCATATACCATTTGTTGGCATGGTCAAATTTAAATTTCTTGCACATTTCCCAGTGGATCACCTTGCCCGCCCAGTTATGTCTAGCCTTGTACTCCTTCTGTGCCAATTTGCTGCATTCGCTTATTATGTGATTGATGGTTTCATCTCTGTCACCACATAGTCTGCACTTACCATTTTGTTGTGTCTTATCTATCCTCGCTTTGATATGATTGGTTCTTATGGCGTTGTTTTGTGCTGCCATTAGGAGAGATTCTGTTTCTCTCTTAAAGTTTCCTTTTCTTAGCCATGTCCAGGTTTTGTCGTGCGAGATGTTATTTATTAGTCGTTTAAAACGCCCATGGAGTTGTCTTTCCTCCTATTTTTGTTTCCTAGTTTTTGTCATTCTGTTATCTATCGTGTTGTCAGTATTGTTTCTGATGGTCGTAATCAGTCCTCCTTCGTGTTTTTCTATGTAGTCTTCGAGTCGTTGTATGGATGCGTCAACGCTGTCTTCGATGCTGGCAAGTCCTCTTCCTTCCCCTTTTCTTGATACATATAATCTGTCCACGTCGTCTCTGGGATGTAAAGCCTTGTGCATGGTCATTAGTTTTCTAGTTCTTTGGTCCACTTGTCTAAGTTCATCTCTGGTCCACTTGAGAAAGGGTCCCAAGTATCTAACGAGGGGTACAGCCCAAGTATTTATTACTTTGATAAGGTTTCTGCGATGGACTTTTGTCTCGAGTAGGTTTCTAGTTTTCCTGAGATATTCTTTTTGAATTTTATTTTTCATTTCGGCTCCAAGATTCCTAAGTATTTGTAGGTCTCGTTTTCTGCTTGCGTTCTAATCTTGTCTTGATTTGGTAGTTCTATTCCGTCAGTTAAGTGTCGTTTGCCACTTTTCATAACGAGCAGGGCGCATTTTTCAATGCCAAATTCCATCCCTATGTCTTGACTGTATATTCTAATTGTTTGTATTAGGGTTTCCAGTTCTTTTTCATTTTTTGCTAATAATTTGATGTCATCCATGTACATTAGGTGATTGACCTTTTCTTGCGATCTATTAAGTTTGTATCCGGCCGTGCATTTTCTGAGTTTGTGGTTTAGTGGCATCATGGCAATTATGAATAGTAAGGGTGATAATGCATCTCCTTGGAAAATCCCTCTTTGGATCTTTGTTTCAGCCAAGCCTTTTCCTCCTGCTGTTAATTCAACTCTCCAGTTTTTCATGGATTTTTCGATGAAGTCTATGGTTTCGTGTGATATTTTGTACATTTTGAGACAGTTTATTATCCAGCTTTGTGGAACCATATCGTATGCCTTTTTGTAGTCTATCCAGGCCATAGCTAGATTTTTCCGTCTGTTCTTGCTTTCATTTAGGATGTGTTTATCTATGTAGAGTAATTCTGCTGTGCCTCTGGATCCTTTTCGACATCCTTTCTGTTCATTAGGGAACAATCCGCGGCTTATTAGTGAGTAGTATATCTTTTCCCTTATTTGTGCTGTTAATATTTTCCACATCATCGGTAAACAAGTTATGGGTCTATAATTGTTTGTAGCAGTTCCTTTACTTGGGTCCTTTTGGATCAATGTAGTCTTTCCTTTGGTCATCCAGTCAGGTACTTGCGCATCTTGTAGGCATCTGTTCATTTCTAGTGCTAGTCTGTCGCGAACGGAGGTGAATTTCTTGAACCAGAATCCATGTATTCCATCATGTCCTGGCGTTTTCCAGTTTGATATCTTTTTTGGTGTCTTTTTGAGTAATTCGATATTTATTTCCCCTTTGGGGTCTTCCTCGAGTCCTTCTAGTTCCCTTGTCATATTATTGATCCAGTCAGCCTTTACGTTATCCTTTTTCGGTTGCCATATTTTCATTCAAAATCGTTCGGTTTCTCAGGCGTCTGATTGTTGGTTTGCTTTTGTGTCATGCCCTCCCAATTGTTGATAAAATTTTCTTTCGTTGTTTTGGAATGTCCTGTTTTATCTGTATTCTTTTACCCTTTGTCGATATATCTTTAGTCTTCCTTCTTTCGCGGTTTATTTCCTCAAATTGTACTGTTATATTTTTCTCGAGTTGTCTTTTCCATTCTCTTCCCACATATTCTAGGATTCTGTTTTACCATTTTGGCTTGTTTTCGTAGATTTTTTATCTGGGTTTCCAGTCGAACTTCCCATCCTGGTTTAGACTGTTTCTTCGTACTTTTTGAGGGGACCCCAATTTTCTCACGCACTAATTTCGCTCCTGCATAGATTAGATCATTTAATTCAGATATATTATTTGTTGATATGTAAGGTAGCATTTGATTTATTCTGTTTGTTTCTTTTTTAAGCGTTCTCCATTCTATGTTTCTTAGTGATGGGAGGGCGGTCTTCACACTGTTCATATATCATTATTATGCTTCTAAAGTGTTAATAGATCATTGATGCTATAAATCAATTTGTATTGGTTATTTTGAATTGTTTGACGGATCCCGAAAATGAAGATAAGGAAATGTTCTAAAACAGTACAACAAATATAAGATTATAGTCCTTGTAATCTTTCAACGATGTACATATTTTTTAAACTTTGTTTTAATTCTACCCTTAAACAATTTGTTTTGTTTCCTTTATTAAACTTTTCTTTTGTGGACGTAATCTTTTTATTGTTTTGTGGACATTATCTTTTTATTCCACATACCATAGATACACTCGCAGCGTAAATGTTGTTGTTGTCGGAGATGACCTCAACGACCCGAGTTCAAATCTTGAACGAGGTTGTTTCACATAACGCTCATACTAAGATGAAAGGTATGAATCAAACTAAATACCCATTTGTGGGCAAATAGTAGAACACACGGATCTCTTTAGCCATACTATGGCAACCAGTCTAAGGGAATTAAAACTCTGAATTCAAATCAATAGTATTCTGCTTAAAAATTGTTTTGTGTGTGTGTGTGTGTGTGTGTGTCGCATCTTGCTCGCTGCTAAATACGTTATAAATATTCACTTTGCTTTGTATGACAGAACTGAAAGACATACAGTATTGATTGAACTTTCGAATGGTGGTTTATATTTGCCACTTCTGTAAAGCTATTACTCCATAAAATCTGGATTCAATACGATCACAAATAAGTTACTCTTAAATTTCTTTTGTATTTCTAAAATGAAGAAGTAAGTGAAAAATAACTGAGAAATTTTGGCAATTTTTCTTTTCTGTTTTAAAGGTTTATAGTTGTTTTCTAGACCCTGTCGGCGGAGCTTACAATACGTCGACTAAATCCTCTGCAATGAGATAATAACCAACCCAGGGGACAATCGGGATATAATGCTAAACAGCATCTGCGGTGAGCCTTTTGTTGCCATTACTCCCAGATCGACTATGAACTGGAGTAGTACTTATTAGGGTCAAATCTACGGGTCAAATTGATCTGTTTGAAAATTATTCATATTAGATAGGAATACTTGATAGTATATAACTGTATGCAAATTATTTGTATTAACATTTACTTGAAGCTATAATTGTTTACTAAGAGTTATTATTATTTTTAATTATTTCAAATTATATGATTGCTTGCAAATTATTAGTGTTAGATAGGAATACTTGATATCATATATCCATGTACGAACAAATGATTATTGATTAAAAAAAAAGTGAAATTAAAAAGTTGGAATTTTGTAAATCTAGTTATGATTACAATTAAACGTTTTTAAATTAATGAAATTTCGGCAAATGCAATTAAACAAATAAACCAAACCAATCTTTAAAAAACTATTGTCGTGTAAAGAACTGCTTCTCTCTCTCTCTCTCTCTCTCTCTCTCTCTCTCTCTCTCTCTCTCTCTCTCTTGCAACTAACACCCATTAATAACTCGTACTAGTCTATTGATTCATATTTTCTTGATAAGAAGACAAATATTGCACTAAAGTGTTTTAGCAGATTTTTTGCCGATTTTGTTTTATTTGGTATGGTTTCTTTGCTTAATGGCATATCTAATGCCAATGCTATCCAATTAGGAGAACAGCATTGATGCTATTTAACACATAGCTTTGGGTTTAAAGGGGATCATACCACTCCCAAGGGTATTAGTCAAAAAGTAAACATAATAGGGCGACTCGAACTCGCCTACTTCGAGGCTGCAGTCCAGTATGTTAACCATTACGCCTGGAGGATTTCCGCTCTGGGTTATTTACGGAGGCAAAAGACATATGCAATTTAGTTTGAGTTTAAGAATCATAAAGAAGAAAAAACTCAGATGTGTGTTCGTGTTTAAGTTCCTTTAGTGCTTTGTTGGACATACGGCGTATATATATATATATATATATATATATTTGTGTGAGTGTCTATTCTCAATACTGTTAACTGTAATTGCCAATACCAGATTTATTTGAATTGGGACTGTTGTATGGTGTCAACTAACAGTCCAATGGCCAACACCAACTTTATTTAGAATTGTACAAAAATAAACATGAATCAAAAGCCAATTCACACTATTTTTTAGAATGGCTGATGACACTATGAAAACAAACAAATTCTACTATACTTTAAAATAGCTGGAGACACAACCGAAACTACTCAAAACTTCGGATTTTTGTACGTTCACATTCATTTGATCTGGATTTACACTTGCTTGTTGCTAAACAACACCTAAAAAATTAGACATTAATCCTTGTCTTTTACTTTTAACCAAACGTCTTATATATATATATATGTGTGTGTGTGTGTGCGTGTGTGTGTGTGTGTGTGTGTGAGAGAGAGAGAGAGAGAGAGAGAGAGAGAGAGAGAGAGAGAGAGAGAGAGCGCACGCGCGTGAATCTTGCCATGAAAAATAGTAGGTTAGTCAGCTAAATCATTTCTTTATTTACTAAGTTTTTCTCTCACTGTTTTCCAATACACTTGTAACTCTACTAAAATCTTCACTGGACTTCCTGTTACAAATTTTAAAATAATCTGATTAATAACTATGGAAACTGTTATTGCTGACTCACAGACGAAAAGGAAGTTTTTAATTCTGATAGATTTTCCTTCAATTTTCCTCCATTTTTATGCGTAAAATCTGTGATACACTCAACTTATACATTAGAAATACTTCTTTAGTCTTCATGAAAGCGTTTTTATCATAACATGCGCAACTGAGATTAAGAATCAGATAACAGATAATAATTAGTAGAATTGAAAACAATGTATTTGGCTTGTTCGTTACATACGCCGACATTCAGCAAGTCAATTGGGAAAGAAGGAAAGGTGCACATTAAATAATAACAAGACTAAAATTGCTGAAATCCGATCTGTCTTAGAATTCTTCAGAGGAAAGCTAAAACAGAAGACGAAGGAATAGTTTCTCATGTCGGGAACAGTGACGCGCAAGTTGGAAAAGAAAAAAAAACAACTAGAAAACAACAAGCAACGTTAGAGAGAGTGAAAACAAACAAAAATAAAAGCCAATAACACTGTTATATATGATGTCATGACGAAGGCAAATAAGAAGAGATATTATACTATTGGGAATAGAGAACAATGTAGATATTTGTATCATTATATATATATATATATATACATACACTATTACATATTAAAACTCACAGAAATATCTCTAATGCCTAAGTTTATGATTACTGAAGAACTGGTAGGGCTACTGGGCATCGATCGGGTCATTCCTATTTTCAGCTACATTTATTGAAGATTCTTTTAAAAAATTATCAGATTTTCTTTTTGAATACCACGTTAGCAGCTTGAACCAATGCATGCGCACGCACACACACACACAAACATACATACATAGATGCGTGTGTGTGTGTGTGTGTGTGCATAAAGAGAACAATATATATATGTGTGTGTGTGTGTGTGTGTGTGCATACACGCATACACATACATAGATATATTAGATTCTGACACATATACATATGCATATCGTACATAAAAAAGTATGCCTTTTATATTTCTTTTTATAAAAAAGTTAATTTTCTTCTTAACCAAGTAAAGTAAAGTTGGCGACCATAGTTGAGGGTAACACGAAGGCTCCCTTTTCGATAGCTACTACACCAAGGTGTAGGGGAGGGCGCTACTCCTTCCCTGGATTGCTCTACTTTACCCTTGATCCGTACCTTATAATGCTGAGTGTTAAGCAAGGAGGCATCAAGTACCATTTTTTGAGTCTTTGGTATGACTCGACCTGGGATTGAACCCAGGTCTCCCGGGCCATTGGCAAACACTCTAACCGCTAGGCCAATGTCCGGTATTCTTAACCAAAGATACCTTGATTTGATAATTTCTAGAGAAACATTACTATCAAAAGGAATATCATTAGGCATTAATTACGGCCAAACTCTACAGAATTGAAATCCTGTAACAAAAATATGAAGTCTAACACCTCATAATTATGAGATTTTCTTTTTGGTTTTAGAATTTGATAAAAGACAAAACCTTATAATATCTGTTTCGATCGAATAATGTTTTACAAGAAATAATAAAATCTTAGAATCATTATTTATGAAGAAAATTACCTTTTCATGAAAAAAATTGTAAGGGTGTACTTATTAATTGGTAATACAACACACACGTATGCGCGCGCACGCGCGCGCACACACACACATGAGGTTTACTGATAAATATGTGTGGCTTTCCATACATATGTGTGTGTGCGTGTGTGTGTGTGGTTTTCCATATAAATATATATATATATATATATATATATATAAATATATATACGTGTGTGTATGTGTATGTGTGTGTGTGTATGATATGCACGCACATATAATTTATTTGTCTATTCCAATAATCTAAATCTGTATTTATGTTTGAACAGCATCCTATCAAGTGTTAATATTATCCAATTAAAGAAGTATATATGTCGTTTAAGTCTATTCAACTACATTGCTCCGTGAGCAAAACGGTATTACTATTTCATCTACATCAAATAGCATTGAGACGCGAGGGGAAAGGCGTCCAACGATTTTTAAAACATAGTCCTTTCCTTCTTTTCTATGTTTACAGTCTTGTTAAGTTTATGACACCCAATCTATTTTCCTCTTCTTTATTCTACTCCACAATATGAATTTTTTAAAAATTCATCACTTATTTCTGTATGAATTTATTCATACTTGGTTAAAGTAATTTGTCAAAATCTTCCAGGGGTATATTTGTTGTTGACTCGGTCAATATTTTTCTTCATTAGTCATCTCTCGAAGATTTCTAAGAATTTTTCTCGATGTCCGAAATTTTACTTCTTTGAGTACATAATTCAACGAAAAGCATATGCTTTGCGTCCAGTTTACCTGCCTGTTTCATGATTCTAAAATCTACAATACCTTCACGGCATCCATAATGTCTTGGCTACCAGAGATTCTAAGAGACTAAAATAAAAAAAATCCAACTTTTGCTGCTGCTGCTGCTGCCTCATGAACAAAGCTAATCTGGTCAACGCGTTCAACGTGATCGAAAATTTGTCAGTTGACTTTTCCTAGATCACTGCGTCATTTCTAGCGATGAGCTATCTGCCTTGGACAAGCACAATAAACATTACTGTCTGATTCAAATGCTGATTGTCAAGGGACTTCATGAGTTTAATCTCAACTTCATCTCTAATTACGCAATTGACACAATCTTATACAGAAATATTTACATACAATTAAATAAGCGGCAGATTACCCAAAAGATTTTGGTTGCCTTTGTCTATTCTCACACAACGTTACAGAAATTTGGCATCAGTGTCATCGTTTTATGAGCCGTATTTCAATTTTCTACGCGAATAGGCTATTACAAAGTTTGACAAAAGGATATACTTTCTGCAGGGCATGGATGAGGCTAAGAGACTTTTTTTAAACTTAAATCACAAAAGGTTGAAATATTTGATTTACATCGAAGTAAAATCAATGTTTATATATATATATATATATATATATATATATATATACCAACCCTTCCGCTTCAAGCAGGATACGATACAAGGTCAATTTTTAAGTGCTGTTTACCAGGTTTGAATCGAGAATTTTTCTTTTCCTAGATAGGTTACCATAACAAGATTAAAAGGCCCAGTCTGTCCAGAGCTGAAGGGAGAATAATTCGATTCATACCTTTCCTAAGGGTATCAGCGATATGTAAAATGTAGATAACTTCATTCAAGTTTTGAACACGGGTTACTGTGTCAATTTCCCACGACGGCATTCATTACACTACGAACGCATATATATATATATATATATATATATATATATATATGAAAAAATAAGTAGAAAATTGGACGACGGATTCAGAATGATACTGCTTTATTTCAAAAAGACTTAATCAAAATATGTTTTTTTTTCTAAAGTTTTGCACAGGAGGAAGTAAATGGATAGAGAGAGAGAGAGAAAGAGAGAGAGAGAGAGAGAGAGAGAGAGAGAGAAGGGGTGTAAGAAGGAAAGACAGAAAAGAAAAGGGACGATATAGATATATATCAGAGTGCTGATAGAGCAGGGGTTATCTTTAGAAAGAGAGACGGAATATTATTCTGAATTCGTTGTCTGTGTTTCGGTTTATCCACTTTTCTACTTGTTTTTTTTTTTACATCTTGTCGAATTTACCAAATCTACTACTTCTCTCTTCCTCTCCCTCTCCCCCCCCCCTCTCTCTCTCTCTCTATATATATATATAGGGTACGGAAGCAAAATATGGATTAAATTTTAAAAGGTTTTTTTTTTGTCTGATTAATCCATTTTTTTTTAAAGCGATAAATCTATATTTTCAATTTTATTCATGCCCTTTTTCATAAGAATTCAGACCAATATGAGTGAGCAAAACAAAACAAATGCAATTTCCTATCCAAATATTAGTTCGCCTATTCAAGAGGAATGGAATAAAATGTCTGACGAATTTATTTTGAAGGTATGCAAATTGTTTCGAAGGTGTGTGGATACAATAATTGAAAATAAAAATAGTGGTCATATTGAGTAAATTTACTGTTTTGTGTCTGTTTTCTTATTTTGTTGTTTATCTTTTTTTAACTTAAAATTAACCTTGTTTTATAAGAGAGTCGTTTATTGTTATACTAGAATATTCATTCAGCATTATTCCCACGTAATATAAGACGAACACAAAAAGCTCTCAGAGTTGCAAATACAAATTCACCACTCTTAAAAATGCTTCAACAACGAACGCAATGATAATATCTGGCAACAAGTGATAAGACATTAGCTAGAGAGTGCTACCATTACCACTTGCATAAGTTCGATTGCAGTCTACAGGTGGCAGTTTAAAATGTGGGAAGCGTATCCGTCGCTCTCTATATTATATGATATTATAATTAATATACATGTCACTGCACAAAAAAACCCAGATGTACCGCTAACAAAGATTTCATCAGATGATGATTCTGGCATTGGCAGAGTTACAGGGTCAAAGCTTCGTTATCACAAACCCAGAAATCTCCAGCACTGTCCTACAATACCATAAGACTGTAGATGTGGTAATGTCAGATGAAGATGCAGCTTCTTCGTGTAATTCTAAATCCACAATTTTCTTTCTCTTTGTATGTGTATACATATATATATATATATAGACAGAGAGAGGGAATGGGAAGGAGGTAGGGAAATACTTTATATATGTGTATATGTGTTTCCAAATGTTGATGCAAAAATATATAATTTCCTGTCGGATTTATCTTCCTGAATATAAAGTCACACGACACATAAACTATTAGATAGATAGCCAGATAGCTAGGCAGACTTTTCATATACATGCTTGTCCACATATACATACTTTATACATATATTTGCTTATGTAAACTAATATTCACATAGATGTCCAAGTATTTGAAGTTCAATGAATGCAAGTCGTTCGACCATCTTAACATATAGCTATGATTTATGATATATATATATATATATATATATATATATATTTGTATTAATTTTTAAAAAATTTCTCACCTCTCACATTTTAGTGATAGTGGTGTCTGCCTGTAAGAGAAAGGATGTCGGGAAATAAAAATGTAGGAAGATAGTAAGATTAAAAGACAATGAAATGAAAATGACACTTGACACTTCTTGTGACAATCAAAAGGTAGGGAAGGGGAGGAGATGTATATATAAAAAGAAAATAACATAGAAATTGTTTGGTTTGGTTTACTCGTGTAATGGTAGATCAACCTTCGTGGGTTAATTAACGCCAAAGCCATCCTTATAGAAGAATAGTACTATTTAACCCATAGCTGGAAGGGTAAAGGGGTTTGACTAATGCCTTTGGCAAAGGCATTAGTCAGAAAGTGAACGGGATAGTGCAACTGGAATTCGAACTTGCATACTTCGAGTTCAGCACTTTAATCGTTACGCTATACAAATCGTAACAAAAGCAGGTATCTTATTGGATGTACTGATACATCAGTAGAATCTCATTTTAAATAAATCTTCTCTCTGAGAATATTTACAAAACATTAAAGCTGGCTATAATGGATATATAATACTGATTATTTCTTGCTTCAGAAATCCATATATATATATATATATATATATATATATATATATATATATTACGAAGAATAAGAGAATCATATTTATTTATTAATTAAAATGATTTTTTAAAAAACAAATTGGAAGGACCCTTTCATCTAGTGCGTTTTCAACAAATACACTGGAATCGTTTAAAAGATACAGATATTAAATCCCTGGGGGAGAGGGATTTAAAAACAAACCTCAACTCCCATGATTCCCACATAGTTCCACAAACAGACAAAGAATGTTGAATTATCTTCTCTGCCTGCATAAGGTAGGCCAATATAGCGTAATAACAATAGCCTCTAAAAAGCAAGATGTTGTTTAGACCTATCATAGTACAAGACAGAGAAACAGTCATCCGAATAATTAGTCCGATTAGTAATGATCGGTCAAGTGATCACCAATGGCCGACTCTTGTACCCAGATGTAGTGTTTTGAGGCCGTTTGATAATTCACGTGGGACGTGCTGCTTATCACGAACTTCCAGGCTTTGAATAGTCCTACCAATATAATCAACATCACACAGACATTGGAATTTATAAACCCCCTTATTTTGTTGCAGTATAGGCAGGACGTCCTTTTGGAAAGACTGAAATGCAGATGAAGATGGTTCTCACCTGAATAGAGTTGAAGCAATTAAACGAGTAGAACAATCAATTAATATATATATATATACATATATATATATATATATATATATATATATATATATATATATATATATTAATTGATTGTTCTACTCGTTTAATTGCTAATACACGCATTTGGCCTGATCATAAGTTATACACACAGTTACTTTACAAAAATGCTATTTTTAATTTTTGCGTTCTTACAACTTATTGAATTGTCATCTACATCTCAAAACCTTCTTTGCCAACCATAACGATATTAATATTTGGGCTGATGGCTGGCTAGACCCATTATAACTTAATTTTCCAGTATAGATAGGAGATTTATCCTACTGAAACTAAACACCCCCAGTTATTCGATTCTCATTTCTTAGATATATCCAAGTATCCAGTCGTGGTTAGCCCCTTGTAAATGAAGTGAAGTGTTATTTTCCTACAATATCTTACAGCATTCTAAATCATTAGCCAACATCCTCACAAGCGCGCTTTGAAAAGGTTTCCTGGATAACACTGACGGCCATGTGAGCCGTCCAGATTGATTTTTTTTGTTTGTGAACAGAAAACTTCTTCACTCCTTATTCCGCATTTTATGAAATCTTACAAATTTAACTTGTATCGATTGTGGAAGATTTCAAACCTTTTTCTTTGCGTAAATCTCGACTCCTTCTGCGCTTGATAGTTTCATTATGAACCGTTTGCTTTTGAATAAGTCAAGGACTGTTTCAGGGTTTACCACACAACCCTGATAATTGCCTGATCACTTTGATCGAAAACCTTTGGGAGATCTGCCACTTTTGTTCATGAATGCATAATTCTCCTGATCATGAGTGATTTTTTTTACAACTGTTTGACTTCGACTAATTTGCTCTTTGCTATGGCACGTTATAATTCTCCCTAGTTCCAAAAATTCAACAGCTCAAACACTCTGAAAAAGACTAGTGTATTCTTGACACTACGATTACAGTTAGGTCAAGGTCTTACTAAAGCATCAAACTCTTTATTTCACAGTTGTTCTTTAAGATGATTTTATAATTTGAGCGTTTCTTTAGCTGATATTAAGTAGGAAGCTCCGCATATTCCTCCTGTCGATTGTAGTTTCTCTCTAAGTGATATTGCCATTGTATATGTCTTGACAACCACTGATAAATACACACACACACACACACACACACACACACACACACACACACACACACATATATATATATATATATATATATATATATATATATATATATATCAGGAACTGATATATCAAATATATTCAGCCACCAATACAGTTGCAGGACTCAACCTACATAATTATAGTAAATAGTTATATATACGTTATAACTTGGATGCCTCTCACGGTGTAAGCAGACTGTTACTGGGGAATTCGGTTTTCACGAGGTACCCTTATATTTTTGGCTAAGTACCTCAACTAAGCTAAGCTTTTTAATAACTACATGGCTTGTAAGTGTTTGCTAAATAAAAAAAATACGCGAAAAATATGTATTTAACATTTATAACATAAGAAATGTCAAAAGTAAAAAAAGTTCAAAATTTTTATGAATTCAAAGAATATAACATCTTAGTCTAACAATAAAAAGGGATTAATGATATTTGAAAGCGTTTTAGAAAATATGTTTGAACAAATGGAACCAAATATTCGTAGTCTCTCGCGAAGATAGAAGAAAACTCTTTGCAAAATTAAAACAAATATTGTAGTCCTCAATAAAACTTATTTAAAAGAGAGATTGCTGCCAACACACACACACACACACACACACACATATATATATATATATAGAGAGAGATAGATAGATATATATGTGTGAATGTGTGTGTCTGTGTGTGTGCTACGATGGGTATGCGACTCTACTTTTTGAACAGAAAGTATCTCAGATTTTAAGACTAAAACGTTTTCTGTATTAAAAAGATATCTTGATAATACACTTGATGGTGAAAAGCGCTGGCGTTGGTTGGGATTTCGGACAATTTTTACATCAGATTAGATATAAGAAACCCTGTCAAACCACACGAAAAAAGTACGAAAACTAAACAATAAGAAACTGTTACAAATAAATCATTTTTAATAGAATGACTGCTGCCCAAATATACCATAGATAGATAGATTGAAAGAGAGTGCATACAAATTGAAATCTCCAAAACAATTCGATAATGCCCATACTATATGCATTTATATATAAGAAGTGTCTAGAGTAGTTATTTACTAAACTTAGCTTTGGTGTGGCTCAAGGTCAAAAGTATAGGGTGCTTAGTATGATTCGAACTCACAAACAACGGTTTGTTTATCTAGTCAGAGGTGCCCAGAAGTAGTAGGTTGTTCAGCAAAGTAAGTTTGATTTGGTTTCTTTGTTTAATGGCATATTAACCTTCGTAGGTTGTTTAATGCCAAAGCCATCTATGTCAAAGAACAGTAGTATTGCTATTCAAACTATCACTGAGGATATAAGAGGGTTAATACAACATCGTTTTCGAGCATACATAGCGACATTGAAATGATGACGTTCCTTTCCTACCAAGTATTAGTCAGAAAATGAATGATAGAGCGACTGGAAATCGAACTCGCTAACAACGATGCCGCAGTCCAGCATGTTAGCCACAACGTCACAGGAAGTAATACTAGTCTTGCAAGTCATTCCTAGCCAGTTTTTTTTAATTCAATTTGGAGTACTGGTTGTTTGACATTGCACAAAGTTACCCAGGCATGCACATTTATCTGTGAAATACCCCACCTCTCTTAGGTACTTGCGCAGTATGACCTTTACCCCCCTCTCTCTCTATATATATATCTCTCTCTATCTGTGTGTGTGTCTCTCTCTCTCTCTCTCTCTCTCTCTGAAAATTTTGTACCAATTTTCACGGCAAAGTTCCTTCTTCAAAGTATTTCGGCAACGTTGACATTCCTTATCCGACCAGCTTCTGCTTAAACAAACAATGAGTAAAACGAAAGCAGGTACGAGTGCCGGGAGTCGGAGTTGAGGGTTGGGGCAAAAAGGATGTCGAATAATTTCTTATGAAGTAGCAGTAACTAGTACTGATCCTGTCAGGGATACCAGAGAAGTGTAAGATGGGTCCTACTCACAAAATAGATTCACGCAACATACATCCCTTACATTAGCGCCACCACCCCTGCTGCCATTCTAACAACTACAAAAAAGAAGCCTCGACCCCCAACCACATTTTTGAAGAAGACAGATGGTTTCTGGCCGACACTGAAATGTTTCACGCCGCAGATTGTAATAACGTTAAACAAGAAGCAATGAAAAAGTTTTTAAAAAAAGATTGCTTGTTATCATCGTTCATGTCTGATCCGGTTTCTTAAACAAACGAATCAATAGGGCAAGCTCAATGTCGCCTCAACTGGCTTGACAGTTTATTAAGAACATCTTCCATATTTTTCAAATTTAATATATGTATCTTCGCAACAATTCTTTTAGCAATTCAAAATGGCTGAGTATGGAAACAATTAGAAGTGTGATTAACTTTTCTTAAACATTCAATCAACTTACAATTTGCTTTCAATTTTACTATCCTCAGCTCAAGAGCTCGAGACAAGTGAAGTTTGTCAATGAATTGAAAAATAAATAAATAAATAAAAATTTCTTTTTTTAATCAAGAATATTCTACCAAAATCTACGGGTATTCATGCATATCCCATTGTGAAATTAAAAGACAGTGAGAAATATAGAAATTCTAACACCTTGCTTGAGAGCTGCATAAATTGTGCAATTTAAGGGAAACGTCATTTTGGAACTTCCCTCGGAATCTAATATCGTTCTCCTACTGAATGCAGAGAAAAGATTCCTTCTCTGTGTATTGTTTTTTTGTTTTTGTTTTTGTTCATTTATTTATCTATTTGTTTATTTATTTCTATTTTTGTCTAGCTTGTACCTCTAGTTGCTTTTAACTTAGTTATAGTGTGAATTAAGGTTATGGAGAGCTTCGCCAAGTGTGTACTTCACAGGATTGTTGATATTAAGCATGATTATGTAATCTTTAAAAATTCTTTGTTTTTTACATGTTTTGGAAATCTTAAAATTATACACATCAGTTTAAATGTCTTGAACAATATCTTCGTTCATAAAAGAATCGAAACTATTTTTTAATTCATTTATTTTATTCTCATTTCTTTCACAAATATTTTAGCATTTAGTTGATAGAAATTAAGAATTACAGGAATTTATTTACGAAATCACACACACACACACACACACACACACACACACACACACACATATATATATATATATATATATATATATACACACAAAATAATCCGAGAAAAAGGTGAAAAAAAATCAATAATCAATGAACTTCCTGGATTTTATTGTACACTGAAAAGTCAAGCAAGAAGATATTATAAGTATAAACATTTCATTAAATAGGGGATCAAAAAGTCAAGCAAAAAATAGGATTTTCATTACCTTTGAAAAGCCTCAAAACTCATTATGAGATTGTGTTAAAACACATGTTCAAAATTACTTTAATCATACACTGTACAATTACAAAGTCAGGCGAAATTTGCCTGATTTATAGAGTATTTTCCAGTAGAAGACTGGTAGCTAAAGAAAAGAATCTTCCTTGCTTGTTTTCAAATAAATTTGTACTAAACAAAAGAACTTAACAATGCTATGTCTAGTAAGTAAGCTCAGCTTAATCCAAGACATGACCAAATACATAGGACACCCAGTGAGGAAGAAACTCACTGCAGAGTTAAGTCAACGAAAGTATTTTGTTGACCATTTTGGTATTTACTAAACTTAGGTTTGTCTAGAACAAAGTCACAAATGCAGGATATTCACTGTGTTTCAAATTCTGATTCTTGGAGCTATATTATGCAAAACAAACTTATTAACCATTGCCCCAGGGCGCAG
>OY757904.1:82430888-82618388 GCA_963585895.1 Sepioteuthis lessoniana | reverse complement strand
AAATATATGCGATGTGGTGATGGAAATTAAATACTTAATCATATAATAAGCAAATGCGGTAACCTGGCACAAAAGGAATACAAGTACAGACATAACTGAATTAGAAAGAAGATCCACTGGGAATTATGTAAGAAACTTAAATAGTGACAAATGACAAATGCACAAAGTAGAATTTGTCCTAGACAGTGAGACGTCTAAAATTCACTGGGACTTTGAGATACAAACCAATCACCCTAACCCAGTCAAAAGAGCAGACCTAGTGTTAATATACAAGAAGAAAAGAAGTAGTCAACTTGTGGATTTTATCGTTCCAGTAGACCATGGAGTGAGGATAAAAGAAAGAGAAAACTTGGAAAAATACCTGGACCTTGCCAGAAAGCTAAAAAAGGTTGTTGAACGTGAAGTTGCCGGTAGTACCAAGCATGGTTGAAACCTTTAGAACAGTCCCCATTAATCTGAGAAAGAGACTGGAAGAACTCAAGAACAGAGGAAGAATCAAAGCCATGAGGACTAGAGGTTCTGCTAAAATCACCGAAGATATTTAGAAGGGTCCTGAAGATCTGAGGAGACTTGCTTTCTCCAGTGAAATCCAACAGTTACTACAAGTGTGAAACATTTGAAAGAAGTAAAATAATAATAATAATAATAATAATAATAATAATAATAATATGGGGAAGGTGATCCATTGGGAATGGTGCAAGAAAATGAAATTTGACCATACGAACAAATGGTATTTGCACAACACTGAATCCCTCCTGGGGAATGAGACGCACAAACTTCACTGGATTTTGAGACACAAACGGATTACCTAATCTCGGCCAGACGACCAGACCTTATGATAGTCAACAAAAAAAAAAGAGAACTTGCCGAATTGTGAACTTTGCTATCCAGGCAGACCACAGAGTAAAATTGAAAGAAGGCGAAAACAGAGAAAAATACCTGGACCTTACTAGGAAACTGAAAAAACTGTGGAACATGAAAGTGGCGGTGATATCAATTGTAATTTAGGCTTTTGGTAAAGTCATCAAAGGATTGATATAAGGACTGAAGGACATGGAAAGAAGATACATTATTGAGATCGGCCAGAATACTGACAAAAGTTATGAAGATGCTGGTGTGAAAACTCTCAAAAGAGTAAAATAATAATAATAATAATATATACCAATTGTGATTGGTGCTTTTGGCACAATAACTAAAGGATTATTAAAAGGCCTGGAGGACTTGGAAGTTGGCAGACGGGTAGAGACTATCCAAATGACAGCATTGCTGAGAACGGCTAGAATCCTGAGACGGGTCCTGGAGACTTGAGGAGACTTGCTGTCACTCAAACTCCAGTAAAAAACCATCAGCTAACATTGATGTGAAAAACTATAAAGGAGTAAATAATGATAATAATAGACAACACTACTCTTCTCTCAGAGTGCAGGTTATTGGGTTGTGAGTTGTATTATAGTAGAAAAATGTATTCTGAATATTTCACCTTTTCGTTTTTATAATTGATAAATGATATCAAGAAATATTTTCAGCTCCTGTATTAACCCTCGATCTATGCATTCAAATTCATTCCGGGGTTCAAATTCATATTATTCTTATATATCTTCATGGATATTTTTCTTAATACAGTAAATTCTCAAAGAATTTTTATCTTGATTCGAACTGCTCACCTACTGAAACTATCAATTTTTATTCAGAAAATTCAACAGAATTCTCATCTAATATTTTATAAAACTCGTATTCTTCTTCAGTGTCAATAATAATAACTGTGATTACTGAATACCATAGTAAATGTCTTTCCCATTCAAAATTAATACAGCCATACGGTAAAGTTTCGGAGACACAGTTACTCCGTAACAATTCCAAATTGAGTAAACCAAATTCTAAATATAACAACACAAAAGCGGTGCATGAATCCTCGAAACTTTGATTTATACATAATTATAATACAATAATTAAAGCAGTGGACTATCGATCAGTCAGACTAAGGCTTCATTTAAGTTGTCGGGTTAGTAATGTTCATTATTTTGACCTCACTTTTGGAAATTCATTCAAAACAATAGGTTTATTTACATGGAAATTTTTTCTATAGAATAAGTTATCTTTGAGGATCAAGACTGAAATTTCATTCTCTCTCCAAAATTATAAATTCGTTTTAAAAAAATTTCCATCTTTAACTGTTTTACATTTTAACTGTTCACCACTTCTAAATTCTAAATAAATTCTTTTCTTCATCCCAACTAATTTTCTGATCTTTGAAGCCAGCTTTGAATTTTTTCAAACATTCATTCTAATAATTCCTTTAAATCAAATATGCTGGAGATCAATATTTGTTTATTAAGTAGGAAACAGGGTGGATTTTTGTTAATATTGTCATGTTGAATCATATCATCCTCAGAATACTTTAATTCACTTTTAAAAAATAGAGATGAATAGATTGCATAGATAAATAAGTAACGCAGATAAATGAATAAAAGCAAAAAACAAATGAAAAATACAGCTGATAATAATACAATTGGAACTAAAAAAACATTGATAAAAAATCTAAATGCATACATATAAAGATAGATTTTTTTTCGATGATTTAGATTTTAGAATATTTCTAATCATTTGAGTCGGTTTCTATGGTAAATGTGGAGTGTCAATGTCTACAAGCATATCAAAATAAGTTGCATGTCGAGACTTATCGTCAAAGTACAGATTTTCGTCATATCATCAAAGTTAAGCAGTTATGAGCCGACTCAGATGAGAACCATTTAGTTAAATCAATACACCAAACAACTGACTTGACAAAAAAGTTCGATGATATAAATCTTGTTTGGTAGGATTTACTGAATGTTAGGTTAGGTTATTTAATGCCGAACAAAGAAATTTTTGCAAAAAATTGTACTTTCAATTTGTAAACAATAATAGCTTCAATAAACTATTCTTAATACAAATAATTTGCAACCAGTTATATGGTTTCAAGTATTCCTTTTTGATATCAATTATTTATACACCGTTATATGGTATCAAGTAACTATTCTTATTTAATAGTAATAATTAATTTTTACAGATTTATGTTTTCAAGCATATCAAGCAATTATATGGTTTTAAGAATTTCAAAGTAATATATAGTTTCAAGTAACCAATAAAACAATCTTTTGTAAACAAGCCACAAGGAACTATTCTTAATGAAATCTGTTTGTTCACAGTTATATAATTTCCAGGATTTCTAATTAATATTAATAATTTGCAGATAATATGGTTTCAAGTATTTCAAGCAATTATATGGTTTCAAATGCGCTCTGTACAGTCACCAAAGGATTATTAAAGGGACTGGAGGGCTTTGAAATAAGAGGACGAGTGGAAACCATTCAAACTAGAGCATTGTTGAGATAGGCCAGAATACTGAGAAGGGTCCTGGAAACTTGAGAGGACTTGCTGTCACTTAAACTCCATGGAAAACTATCAGCAATATCTGGTGCGAAAAATTCTAAAAAGAGTAACATAACAATAATTTTTTGTATACAATTATAGCTTCAAGTAACTATTTTTAATACAAATAATTTGCCATCAGTTATACGCTTCAAGTATTCCTATCTTTTTGGAAAAATGTTCAAACAAACCTGATTGCCCAATAGATGGAATCCGAAGATGCACTACCACTTGACTTGTTTTCTATAATGGCGTCCTCTTTAGAAAAAAGCCAATAATGATTGTTCCGAGCATCATATTCTAATGGAAGAAATTAAAAGGGAATTTCAGACTTGATACGACCCTTTCTTTAACTTTTTTTATTTGTTTATAAATCAATCTGTAGACACAGCTTATTAGTTCAGCACTGAAGACTAAGGAGATAAATTTTTTAAACAGTCTTAAGTTGCCATCAATAATGTTTACCTGTTAAACTGTTCAACAATAGTTGATAGAACCACATTATATAATTAATGCCGCAGAAAAAGGATTCAACAACCCGTTTTCACACCCTGGATGAGGCTGTTTGCGTTTCCCTTCACACTAATGTTCTTAGGAAAGGCATGAATCCAGCTTTTCTCTCCTTGATATGGATAAATAGTAGGGCACTCTCCTTGTTATTGTATGAATATATTTTAATTACTCGAGGTGACGAGGCGGAGCAAACAGTGATTATTAAAATATAATTTGATTTGGTTGTTCATATAGCTTGTGGTATTGTAAGAATATTAATTAGACGGATTTTAGAACTATGAAAATTATTGTGAGTTCACAATAATCAAATTATGAAAAACAAGCTTTTTATTTTTATTAAATCTACTAGCTGCTTTGAAGTAACAGAAACATTTAGATTTTGCTGACATATCAAAATGAACCCCATGAGCGAATATGAAGACTTCAAAAGACAAACATTTTATTGCTTGTGCAGCCTGGATCGCTTGGATGACCTCCCGCCGGCTAAAATGTTGGTTTGAGACTTTGAAAACACAAGTTGAAATGGTAAGATTTTCAACTCGAAATTTATGGATTAAATTTTAGGAAATAACTTTCCCATCTCGACAAGAGATAAATGAGGATCAAAACTCATGAGTAAATGGCCTTTTCACCAAACCTATCTCGGGATAAGTCTAATAGACTGAAACAAACTAGAAAGAATTTTAATTCAGATTTTGCAATTGAAGTTTAGGAAATGACTTTTTGGGCAGTGACGAGGGAGGGTGAGAAAGTAATTTCAAGTCAGATGGCGTGGGTAGAATTTAGCATATATACCCATGTGATTTGGTTCTCACAGCAAAGGAGGAGAAATTGCCGGAGAGGAGCGGTCTTCGAATTCTCTGTTGGTTTTACCGAAAGTATAATTTGCCGAAATCATAGTTTGATTATAATTCGCTGCCTCTTGTCATTCTGAATGATAATGTGTAATCATGTTTCAATTTTGTATACATATTTTCTTTACCAGGATTAAATTCTGTTATTAAAGTAAGCACAGATATTCTTCATTTTTCAGCAAGTCAAACTCTCTTCTTCAGCTTCGATCACAGATTTCAAAATACAATGCTTTGCCAAAAATCAAAGAAAAATTCACACTACAAATACCAAAATCCACTCGAAGACGTGACCAATAAACTGGGTATTGATTTCATTAGTTCCGTTTATTCCTGTAATCAGTGTGGACAGAGAAGGTGACTCAAACCCTAGAAACAAAAGACACTCGTCTGAGACAGTGTAAAAGATAAAAAGAGACTTCATACAAAGGTTATTCGTTATATTTATGTCGTGACCGATATTGTTTATATTTCTTGTCTTGATACGCGACAGAGAAGGAAAATTCTGTTTTCAAACAAGCTGTACTCAACTTAAATGCATACTGTTAAAAAATGAAATGCTAACAATACTTCATCTAATAAAAATCTAGAGAATATTCAATGGGAATGGTCGTAAAGTGATAGTCTGATTAGCTACAATAAAAAGCAACTGAAATTAAAATGAAAAAAATATTAGTCAATAATTAGAAATTGTTAACGATACTTCATCTTATATATCTATATAAATAACCAAGATAATATTACTCCTTCTAGTTTTGTGTTGCATTTTCTAAGTGCATTCTCTGTTATTTTAGCTAAAAAAAGAAGGAAACTATTTGGCGAGAAGACAAGTGTGTCGGTGCGTTGGCAAGAAGGATCTATTTGTGATGTTTCTTACAATCGTTCGGTAGTTTTATTTTTGAGTCACTTAAAATGGATACTCATAGATATACGTCACTCAGCGTAAAGGCCAAAACATTTGGGGCATTTAGAAAAATCATCTGGAGCAAGATCAACGGGCAGTAATCACACACACACACACACACACACACACACACACACACACACACACACACACACACATATATACACACACATATACACAAACGTGGACATGCATGTGCACACGCACACACATACACAAACGCGGACATACACATGCACACATTCACATACAGATATACACAAATGTGGACATACACGTGCATACACATACGCACGTACACACACACACACACACACACACACATATATATATATATATATATATATATATATATATATACCACACAAATAATATTCTAATAATTTGTGTAACATCGCAACATCTGATCTATCTCAGTCTATCCATATATATCTAACATTGTATATATATATATATATATATATATATATATATATATATATATACTGTTTTACGCATCAATGGCTTCCCTAACCAATATATATGGATACGTGTGTGTGTGTCCGAGTGTCTGAGTGTATGTGTGTCTGTGTGTGTGCGTATAAATAAGTTCCCAGTGTTCTTTTGAAAACCAGATACTGAATATACCGTTGAAAATTAGGAATGACATAAAATTGGCTTCATACGTGAATATGTCTTGAACTTAATCTTAACATAATCCTTTGACTGGCATGTGTTTAGAAAATATTTACAAATATGTAATTAATTTTTTTGTTATTGTACCCTTTCCTCATAAATCTTAATCCTATATATATATATATATATATATATATATATATATATATATATATATATATATATACTGAGAGAGAAATGTATACAAATTCGGATGTAGATTATTTTGGAATATTGACATAATGAAAGCCTTGTTGAAGTTTTCATGGTAAACCATTATTTACAACTTAATTCCACAAATTTCTAATCTGATTTTTAAAGTCAAGCTATCTGGATGAAGTAGCTACCAGGTGAAAAAAATAAAGAGTTTAGCCTCAGGGGAGCAGCAACTGTCTGCAGTACCAACGCTTTCCTCTAAAAAACGGATTAGGGTCAGGTTCGTTGCCTGATGCCCGAGGGACCCGTAAAAGCGAATGCTAATGGAGCTAAGCAAGTTTTGGCACCATTCACTCGTGTGCAGGGGTACAAATGCTTTAAGAAAACGACCGTGTCAAATCCTGCCTATTGTGGGGAGTTACTGTAAATTATCGCAGATTTAGGGTATTTTTTTATTCAATGCAACAGAACTTTTTGCAGTGATTTTATGTGTAAACACAGAGTTCTTTTAATCGGCTTTGATGTTTTGTCATAGCAAAAAGCAATCTGTCGGTAAAAGGAGTAAGACTTCTCCTGAAAAAGAGGTGTCTTGTGGATGATAATAAACTGGATCTGGTGGTGAGACTCCAGTTCTGGAGCTCTAGAGAGGATGGAATCATTCATTCCAATTTATCCCAGGACTATTAGGTTTGTTTTATGGCATATCGACGTGGGCTATTTAGTGCCAAATCCTCTTTAGACATGTATATTAAACATATATGATTTGGTTAGGTTGGGTTTTATGGCATATCAACCATTTTGGGTTATTTAATGTCAAATACTGTTTATACATATATTCTAAATGTATGTAATCTGTTAAATTTTCTTGATAACATTTTTAAACGAGCCTGAGCTATTGTTTCTACACTGTTAAATGGTTTCAACTATTGCTAACACTTATAATTCTCATTAATATTAATCATTTGTTTGCACACAATGAAATAGTTCCAAGTATTACTATGTACCACAGTCTTTTGTTTACACACAGATGTAAAAAATATTATTTTTCAAACAATTCAATTTAGCATAAGTCGTTTACTTGCACTCAGGTTAAATATCAGACTGTTCTATTTAACTCATACATAGGACCCTATCAGGTGCTACCACTCCAGGCCAGAGTGGACCTGGAAGCGATCACAGTGGAGGGGTTCTTCGCATTCCTCAAAGCTGTTACATTATTGCTTCTCCGTCAGATTGTTTAATGTCACATCCAGGCCACTCGTTGAGGGGTTTTTCATCTCTGCAGAGATGCAGTCGGTGTATTCTACAGTCCCAGCCGACTGGGCTAGACCTGTTAGAGTTCAATCTACGAGTCAAATAATCCGTTTTAAAATTATTAATATTGAATAAGAATAATTGAAACCATATAACTGTGAATAGATTATTTGGATGAAGAATAATTACTTGAAGCCATAATTGTTTACAAAGGATTATTATTATCATTGTTATTTGTGGAAACCATATGATTGCTTTAAATACCTGAAACTAGAGTGTTCGCCAATGGCCCGGGAGACCTGAGTTCAATCCCAGGTCGAGTCATACCAAAGACTCAAAAAATGGTACTTGATGCCTCCTTGCTTAACACTCAGCATTATAAGGTACGGATCAAGGGTAAAGTAGAGCAATCCAGGGAAGGAGTAGCGCCCTCCCCTACACCTTGGTGTAGTAGCTATCGAAAAGGGAGCCTTCAGGTTACCCTCGACTATGGTCGCCAACTTTTATATTGTGTGCAAATTAGTAGAATTAGTTAGGAAAACTTGAAACGGTGTGCAAACAAATGGTTATTAATAAAAATGAACAGTTACTTGAAACCATATAATTGCTGCTAAAACGTCCAACTTCAGTATCAAATAACCCAATAAGGGTGGACAAGCCGTAAAATTAAATTACAATCTAACATATCCCTTAAAATCGCTATCATAACAATAATAATAATAATAATAATAATAATAATAATAATAATAATAATAATAATAATGATAGAATTGATGGACAGAAATAACAGGAAAAAATTATGTTGTTACAAATAAAACACAATGTGATTTTATATATATATATATATATATAAATTTACATTGTCAACCTCTCGTTACCTTTACCGTTACTCTGAGTTTGACGTATAACCACATTAGCAGACGGATAATTTTCTATCTGATCATTGTAGTTAAACGCGAAACTCTAGAATAACTGAAGAAGTGCCACGGGTTTGTCATTTTAAAGTTTTTTTAGGTTTTAAACAAATTCTGGTATAAAAACTCTGAGGACTTTTTAACTCGCCTTTTAAAATTATGCATATATATATATATATATATATATATATATATATATATATATATATATATATATAACTGCCACTCACTCTGATCCCTCAGCAAAAGAATGAGAAATCCAATTGTTATTGTAACAAACACGACTTTAGAAATTCAAATTTCTGCACGATTTTATTATGACTTTTTTTCACAGGTAATAATCAGAAAGATCACACTTCTTAGTCCCCTCTCTCTCTATCTCTCTCTCTCTCTCTCTCTCTCTGTGTCTCTCTCTCTGTCTCTCTCACACACACACACACACACACACACACACACACACACACACACACACACACACACAGTTACCTTTTTTCTTTTTTCCCATCTCTTACTATTACGTTTTATGTTTGAGTTTTCTCTCTTCTCTGTATTACTTCGCCTTCTTTTTCTCTTTTTCAATTAATCTTTCCTTTTAACTTATTCTTTTTCGCTTTCTTTCTATATGTTCTTTATTATTTCCTTTTGTCTGCACAGGCCTATAGAAAAGCTTGCACAGATACGCCCACGTACTGTCAATCTCATACTTTTTTGTTTGTTTGGTTTTTTGGGGTTTTTTTTTCGCGATTATCAGATCCGGTTTTCTTAGAAGAAGTGGTCGGTCTAGATGTCAAAATTCCTGAGTTTTTTATAATTTTTCTTTTCTCAGACAATCTTTGGTTTATCTAAATAGCCGAACCCACGTAATTTGCACAGTTCCCGGATGTATGAATGTCACTACTGTCTATGACTGGCATTTATGAAATTTCAAAACAGCAGTGGTGGGTTTTATGAGAGTACCCTTTTCTACTACGAGCTCTTCTTGTCGATCTCAGAATAGATGTCTGTGGTTTAAGTTCCTTCCACAGATTTTTTTTACTCTCAGTCTCTTTTGCAGGTTCTTTGGAATTGTTTCCAGTGCTCCGTCTATCATTCCTATCACTTCATGTTCAATAGTTGTTTTTTGTTCTTTTTTTTTTAATATCGTAGTTGAAACACTTGGAACAATCAGCAAGAACCTGGGAAAGAGACTGGAGGAACTGGAGGAAGAATCGAGTCCATCTGACCACAGCACTGCTAAAATCAGCAAAGATATTTAGAAGAATGCTGGAGTTCTGAGGAGACTTGCAAGCACTCACTCCAGTGAAAAACCGCTAGTTAGAGCTGGTGTAAAAAAAAAAACTCGTTAGGAATTAAAAAGATAAAAAAAGATAAACAAATACCTGGAACTTATCAGAGAGATAAAAAAAAGTGTGGAATATGAAAGTGACAGTGATGCCAGTTGTAGTTGGAGGCCTTGGAACACTCCCCATTGGCTTCGAAAATAAACTGGATGAACTGGAGATCAGAAGAAGTATCGGGACCATCCAAACCACAGCAATGTTAAAAATCACCTATGATGCTGGAGACTTGAAGAGCTGCTCTCCCTCCGACTAAAGAGGAAAAAACTGGTGGGGAAAGCTTGCGAGGTTTCAACCTCGCAAGCTTTCCCCACCAGTTTTTCCACCCCACCCGCTTTAGCTAGTGTCCTTTCACTTGATCTAAGCGACAGCAAGTCTCTTCAAGTCTCCAGGACTCTTCTGAGTATTCTAGCCAATCTATGATTTGTGTGGTTCCTTCCTCTGATCTCCAATTCCTCCAGTCTCTTTTCTATACTTATGAGAACTGTTCCAAGTGAACCAACTACAATTGGTATCACCGTCACCTTCATGTTCCTCACCTTTTTCAGCTTTCTAGCAAGATCCAAGTATTTGTCTATCTTTTCTTTTCCTATTATTATCATTATTATCATTATTATTATTATTATTAGTAGTAGTAGTAGTAGTAGTAGTAGTAGTAGTAGTAGTAGTAGTCATTGCTACTTTTAATGCTACCCATGGGTCGCTATTAACTATTAATTTTCATTTTATTATTGTTAATGTTGACTCGTTATTGTTGCTATGAGTTCTAATTAATTTTTTTGGCCGGTATCTGGTGCTTCTGCCCATGGATCAAGTGACAACACTTCTTCTTCTTCTTCTTCTTCTTCTTCTTCTTCTTCTTCTAATTTCTCTGCTCTCATCTATAACCTTCCCACATTTCCACCAGTCTTTCAGCTTCCCCCCGCTTAGTTATGTTCATCTCGGTTTCCAGGTCAGCCAACATCAAAAAGTCTTTTGGTGTTTGACGCGATCTGTTTACCAGGGAGAAACATTTGCGTGAAGCACCTAACACATTGTCGGCAACCCCTGCCTTTCTTCCTGAAAGAAATTGAACAAAAAGAAAAAGAAAGAAAAATAATAAATCGGCTCGTGGGTGGGAGAATAATAATAAAGAATAATAAAAACGAAAATCCTGTTTGGCTTGTGTAAGTATTTTCAAGTTATTTTGATGTTGTCAGATTTGCGGTTGTTATTGTTGCGAAGATGACTTTCATTGGGGGGTGAGGATAAGCTTTTGAAACAGATGAGGATGGAGGCAGAGGGACAAATAGCTTTGAGGCTACATACACACAACCATACATACACATGCACAAGCACGCAGTAAAGTGCATGTACATGCATGAACGAGAGAATATGAAATAAGTATCATGTCTGTTCTACCACAAGAGAGTGACGATTCGTACTTTTCACAATTTTCTGTGTGTGTGTGTGTGTGTGTGTGTGTGTGTGTGTGTGTGTGTGTGTGTGTGTGTGTGTGTGTGTGTGTGCGCGCGCGCATATGTTTATACGTTGTGTGTATATACAAATTTTCATATATATCTTTTCGTAATATTCTTTCCTCCAGATGCATTACACATCTATCTATCTATCTATCTATCTTAATCTGTTTACCTCAATCTATCATAGCTTGTTCCTATCTATGTATCTATGTATTTATCTATCTGCTGCTTTGGTGTATGTATGTAATGCATGTAATGTTTAATAAATATAACAATAGCTAAACTTATAGATAATATTTAAATTCAGTTGATACATATTCTACAATTGCACAAATGTTTTTTCATATTACCATTCAAACCTGGAATTCAAACACAGACCATAAGAAGTAGAGGAGGGATAAAACTGGACTATTTCAGCCACCAAGAAGATACACATACGAAAGGCCGATTAAGAAAGAAAGAAAGAAAGAAAGAAAGAAAGAAAGAAAGAGACTGTGATCGATACATGTTTACAGTCTAAGATAGATAGATAGATCGATAGATAGATTGGGAAAAGAGACGAACTAAAGACATTTATACTTTACTGAGGTGGAAAGACAGTTCGTTGTTGGAACTCTTAGAGAACGACGGCCAAACAATAAATCAACGTCCCATCAATAAGTTCAGTACTTTTGTGATTTTACGAATTAGTGCGCGCACATATACGTGTACATATGTGTATTGGGTGGGGGTTTCGGGTTGCTAATGTGTGTCTGTGTGTTCGGCGGGAGGCAAGTATGCGGTATTCAAGACGTAAATGCCTTTTATAATAATATATTATTTACAAAATAGATATTGCTCATAAAAACAGACTTATGTATTCTATTAATAAGCTTTCTTTCTTTCTTTCTTTCTTTCAACTTCTTAATCAGCCTTTCTTTCTTTCTTTCTTTCTTTCTTTCAACTTCTTACCCAGCCTTTCTTTCTTTCTTTCAACTTCTCACTCCGCCTTTCTTTCTTTCTTTCTTTCTTTCTTTCTTTCTTTCTTTCAACTTCTTACTCAGCCTTTCTTTCTTTCTTTCTTTCTTTCAACTTCTTACTCAGCCTTTCTTTCTTTCTTTCTTTCTTTCTTTCTTTCTTTCTTTCTTTCTTTCTTTCAACTTCTTACCCAGCCTTTCTTTCTTTCTTTCTTTCTTTCTTTCTTTCTTTCTTTCTTTCTTTCTTTCTTTCTTTCTTTCAACTTCTCACTCCGCCTTTCTTTCTTTCTTTCTTTCTAAGCTTTTCTTTCTATCTATCTTTCTTTCTTTCTTTCTTTCTTTCTTTCTCACCTGTGTATACATCTATACCATTATTTATGTGTTTATATGCACTTTCCCAGAAAATAAGCTGGGAAATTAGCCCGTCCCTTAACACCACACACACACACACACACACAAAGAAAGAAAGAAAGAAAAAAGAAAAACCCACTTATACACCCATGCACACAACAACACGACTCGCTCGAAATTACATACATCAACTCATAATTCTTTTAAAGTATATACCAAATATTTATGATTTCGTTTTCTTTGTTCATGGAATCACTTAAAGACAACGTTGCTGTTTCACGAAGACGGCTATATTTTGTGCGGACCTAATGTAGATATGTAGATAAATTCCTTTATCTTGCAAGAAAAATATATTTTCCATGAGAGATTCGTTTGTATACTCCGAAAGTTTTTGTTTGTTGTTGGTCTTTTAATTCCTACTTTATATGAAGATATCGACTTATTTCTAATTTATTTATCAAAACTTATAATGAAGGAACAGTTTGAATGTATAAATTTCATTGTTGCGTGTCAAAAAACATTGAAACCCCCCAAGTGCAGAAGAACGTCTCAGTAAATATGGCCAGCTTTCTTGAATTCTTATCGGATACAAAATAGAGATCCTTCTTCCGAGAGAGATAGTGCTCTTCTTTCTATCATTACTGATTTTTCTCATCTATTCTTTATTCATTTATCTATTTGCACCATTTTACATTTTAACGGGGTTTTTTTTGTTTTTGTTTTTTGTTTGTTTGTTGTTTTTTTTTTACATTTTTTCCCGCAGCAACAAGTCTGGTCGGCTCGGGTTGAGAGTTTTTTAATGATTTTTTTCTATAAGAATAAAACGAATTTTTATTTAAGGACAAATTACAAGTGATGATATTAATCGTTTTCAAATAATACTATTTATTTTTGTTTCGGGTTCAATGAATAAAATGAAACATTAGTTCAATATAAAGCTTGTATATTTAACAATGAGATCTTTTCATTTTAATCAAAAGACATCCATGTTAAAATGATACCTACAATAATCTTCATTTGATTGTGTTTGTGAGGCTGCGCAAGCACTATAAAATGAAAGACCTTCAGTAACTTTTTACGAAATGTCTTCTTTATTATTCTCTGATAATCGTTTAACGTGTCGTATTTTCTTTCTTTCTTTCTTTCTTTCTTTCTTTCTTTCTTTCTTTTTTTCTTTCTATTTCTTATTCAGCCTTTAGGAGACTTTATGTGTTTATATGCACAAACTTCAGGACAGAGACTGTATAATACTTTGATGTCAAAGCATTTTAAATGTATTGCTCCAATAAAAATCTCGCTATGATGTACCGCTTTTGCTGGATGACGGTTACATACAGAAACATGACAAGAATTTTAGTAATATATTGATTTATGAAGCCTTGTCAAAAACATCAAATGATGTCCCTCAAAATGGTCCCTGGCTTCTCTCAGCCATCATTTAAGTAAAAGGTATAACATTCATATTGTTATTTTGTGGTTATTTTTTGTAATCATGTTTTGACGAAAATTTTCCTTTGGGATTTGTTTTAAAAGAATGTACATAATCCATTTTCTTTTATATTCATTCCATCTTAGCATCAGAATTTAATTTTGTTTTCGTTCACTACAAATTTCATTTACGCAACGAAATACATGCTAAACTAGAAACTCTTTTTCGTAGAAAATAAAGAAAAAAGAAAAAAACCGCATCAACTTAAAATGCCTTTTAGTTTTTGAAAATATTTGCTTCACTGTAAATGGAAAAAGAAACCAAAATAATTTCAATCTATTTTTTCTCTGTTAATCACTGCAATAATATTTTTATGAAAGAATCGGACGTTTATAAATTCATTTTATTGTCAGCAATTCTTCGTAAGAGAGAGAGAGAGAGAGAGAGAGAGAGAGAGAGAGAGAGAGAGAGAGAGAGAGAGAGAGAGAGAGAAATTCTTTAGATTCTGCTTGTCTTGTTGCTTCTGAAACGTATCTGTTGACAGCACATCCGCTTAGGTTTATTTGAAAAAAAGAATGATGCCGAGAATTTGGTTGGAATTGAATAATCTTGTCAGCGAGAAGAACCTTATCAGAAATGGATTTTGTTCTCATTTTAAAGGAAGTAATTCTAATTAGCCAACTCGTTATTTTCGTTGTATAGAAAATTTAAATAGTTCAAAAAATGACGTTGAGCCAGGCCCCATAAAATTATCATCAAACCTTATACTCTGATAAAAAAAAAATTGCAGATGTCCCTTTTTACGATCATGATTTCAGTTTTTATAACTACTTTTATAGGTCAGTAGATTTTAGGAACATATCAATTAACGAAATTTAATTGGTATACCAGGAAAACTCACTTCCATTTAATTTTAATTTATATTGGATGCCTTTTGGTTGAGATCACTTCTCAAACCATTTTGTTGACTGCATTTACCTTTGAAATATCATTCATATAATCTTGAGGAATTCTTTCATAAGCACAACAAACTTGATATTAGTGTATTAAAAATGTATATATATATATATATATATATATATATATATATATATATATATATATATATATATATATATATATAATAATTTTGAAGTAATTTAGCTCTATCGGAAGAGCATAGAATATGATGTATGTATTCCCTGCAGAGGGGTGAGACCTATCTCTCTCAAACACTAAACTGCACCTGATATTGAGGTTCCAGTTCTGGAGATCTGGGAAGAATGGAGTACTCCTTCATTGCCGTTTACCCAGAGTGGTGGTACATATTAGGGTCCCATCTATAATTCAAATAGATCTGGGAAGAATGGAGTACTCCTTCATTGCCGTTTACCCAGAGTGGTGGTACATATTAGGGTCCCATCTATAATTCAAATAGATCTGGGAAGAATGGAGTACTCCTTCATTGCCGTTTACCCAGAGTGGTGGTACATATTAGGGTCCCATCTATAATTCAAATAGATCTGGTTAAAAATCATTCGTATTCGATAAGAGGGTGTACGAAAAAATGAAAAACAAAAGAAGCTTTTAAGAAACAACACAAAAAATGCAGATATGAAAGTAAAATGATTCCCTAACCTAGAGGCATAAAATAGCCCTAGACAGGTTGAAATTCCATTAAAATTAATCAAGCTATTAAAATTAATCAAGCTATTAAAAGTAATTATCAGTGTTCTATAGCGTACAGAAAGATAGTTTTCAATATTTTGGAGAACATTCTAAGATACTCTCACACAAAAGGATGTTTTATATAAAAATATGGAATATAAATTGGAGGTCAGTTTTTTTTTTTAAATATTAGCTTAGCTAACATTTCATCAAAATGTGTTTTATTAAATTTGTAGACTTTTATTAAAACTAAAACTTAACTAGCGAAAAAAAAACGTAAGATTCATTTTTTTCTTTTTTGGTATAAGTTCTTTTAATATATTAACCACCACTCAAAGACATAAGATATTCGTGGAACCCCTTAAGATATCTTATGGGAACCCTTTCACGGAACCCTTGATGGCCATGATTGTTCTAGGTTACATAACTCGTACGTATTTTCGACATTGCAATAAATGGCTAATAATTTTTATAGCAGTTTTAATATCAATGGTAAAAGGATTTGAGAGACCTTTCTAGCGACTCAAGAATTATGGGTACTACCTGCATTGAATATTATCAAGTTTCATCATTGCTTGACATCTTTCTCCATGTCATTATTTGCAGAATTGTGTTTTGTATAGAGTTTGTTAAAAATTGTTTTCTTTTATTCATTTATTCTTAAAGACGATTTCTAGTAAACTGTTTATTGCATATTTAAAAAACATTGCTATATATCTTGGACGAAGTTCTACATTTTCATAGTTTTATTTCTTAAACAATCTTTAATGATCGTTTATAAAAAGTTTTTCTGGGTTGTTAGAATTTCTCTTAAAAGATGATTGCAACTTAAGAAAATGACAGGTCAAAATATTTTTTCGCAAAAACCCCGATACTTTTTAATTATATTTAACTAAAATTTAATCATCCTTAGATTCACTTCAATACCTTCTAATTTACTATTCTTGATATATTTCCGTGCTTTTCACTGAGACCCAAGAATTATAACAGAGTCTCAATGCAGATATTTTAAGTTTCTTGAACACCATCTTGATGTTTGTTCTCTTTTCTATTCTTTTTCTCATAACAATTCGCTTCAGCATCGGCTACGTCCTAGGCAGAGTTTTTATTTCTAGGTCAGGCGGTACATCAAGATTTCCTTTTAAATTCAATTTACTAATAGATGCTCAAAGAAATTTGCATGAATTTAACTTATTTTTTGTTTTCGTTTTTTATTTTTGTGGCTTATTAACAGACCCAAACTTTGGAATTTAACCGTACTTATTTTAGTCTCTATCGTTTTGAGTCGACTAAAAGTAAAAAAGGAATTTTCTGTTTAAGTTTTTGTAACTTTTATACCTATCCCTTTTATAAATTATCCAATAAATATCTGTGAATATTATTCATGGTTGGTAAAAGCACTGGACTCTCTCTGCCTTCAACACTTTCCTTGCTGCGTCATGCTATCAAAGAATTTGTACTTTGTTTAATTTTTTGTCAAATTTCTCCGGGAATATTAAAAAAAACATTATCATTGTCAACCAATTTTAGTATATGTACTGTGGAACGTCGTCGTCGTCGTTATCTCTCCTATTATTATTATTATTATTATTATTATTATTATTATTATTATTATTATTACTATTATTATTATTACTTCTTGCAAGTTTTTCACACTGATAATCTTTCACTGGAGTCTGAGTGACACCAAGTCTCCTCATAATTATTATTATCATTATTATTTACTCATTAGAGTTTTTCACATCAGTTTTAGCTGATGGTGTTTCACTGGAGTTTGAGTGACAGCATGTCTCCTCAAGTCTCCGGGACTCTTCTCAGTAATCTGGCCATTCACAATAATGGTGTAGTTTGAATGGTCTCCACTCGTCCTCTAACCTTCAAGTCCCTCAGTCCCTTTAATAATCCTTTAGTTACTGTACCAAAAGCACCAATCACGATTGGTATAATTATTACCTACACGTTCCGTAGTTTTTTCAATTCCCTAGCAAGGTCGAGGAACTTATCCCTCTTTCCACATCCTTTCTGTTTTATTCTGTGGTCTGCCGGGACAGCAAAGTCCACACTTTTGCAAATTCTCATTTTTTTTTTTTGTTGATTATTATAAGGTTTGGTCTTCTAGTCGAGATTAGGTGATTCGTCTGTATGTCAAAGTCCCATAAGAATTTGTGTGTGTCATTTTCTAGGACAGGTGCTGGGTTGTGCATATACCATTTGTTCGTATGGTCAAATTTCAATTTCTTGCACATCTCCCAGTGGATCACCTTGCCGACATTATTACTATTTTACTCCTTGAAAGTTTCTCACATTAGTATTACCTGAAGGTTTTTCATCATTATTATTATTATTATTATTATTATTATTATTATTATTATTATTATTTCGCAAAAGAATTCTTTTATGGATATAACTAACAACCAAATAACACCAGGTATAAATAATTAGGTAGATGTGGATCATGTGCAGTAGTAGTAGTAGTAGTAGTAGCAGTAGTCCTGATGCTCTGCAAGCAGAGGATAGTGTAACGTGCTGTTTTCAATCAGCTACCAAGCGCGAAAATATGCATAATAGATTACATACTCTCTCTGTCTCAATCTCTGTCTCTGTCTCTGTCTGTCTGGCTATCTGTCTCTGTCTCTCTGTCTCAGTCTCTGTCTCTGTCTCTCTGTTTCTCTCTCCTCGTTTTGATTTTCTACATGAGTTTCTGTCTACATGAAACACCCAGGTGTTTTTTTTTCTGTTGTTAAGGTTCTATTAGGGAGGGGTAGTATCCAAAGCAACCCTAATGCACAGTCACCTTTGTAAACACATAAAGAAATAATGTGGATTATTCTTGCATGAATTTCTATCAAAGTATTTTCATATAAATCCAGTTATTTTCCAACAATTCAGTTTAATTAAATAATTGAACATTTATCTAAGATTTAAAAACATAAAACAAAAGAAAAAAATTATCTGAGGAAAATACAAGGCAAATGTTTTTTATTTATTCATTCTTAGGAAGAGACCACCGTAATTTTACGGGAAACTTATGAAGTGAAGAATTGAAGAAAAAAACAATAAAAACAATAAAAAAACACATCGTCATATTTCAACTAAAAAACAACTTTTATATGGGTAGATTGATTGATTGATTGATTTTAACGGCATGTCAACCTGCCCGGGATTATCTTATGCCTAGAGGTTTGAGAATTGTTTGCGTTTATAATTACATTTTGAGGAGAATTTCTTAAGATTTTTTTTTTGCACACATTTATATGATATTCAGGTCTTCTAATATAAACAATTTTTAAACAGATCCATAGATGGGATCCTAAAAGGTACAACTACACCGGGTCAAAGTGGATCTGAGAGTAATGGCAATGATGAGGTATTCCACATTTCCCAGAGCTCTAGAACTGGATGCAGTTTAGTATCATACCCAGGAGCCCCCTTCTTTGCTGGGGTGGGGTTTACCTCTCAGCAAGAGATACAATCAGTATATTCTATGTCTTGTCGATAGGGCTTTGATATAAGAAGTAATTTACTAAGCTTTTTGCTTAGACGTAGCACAAGGCTGTATAAATGGGGCACTCAGTGAGACTCGAACTTACTCGTGAAGATCTGCATGTCTAGCTTGCTAACCATTGCACCGCCCGGGGCGCCCGAGGCTGTGATATAAGAATAGGTAAGCAAAACGTTTTCCTTTTTGTCGGTCAAACGTTTGACAAACTTTAGAACTTCACTTTCTTTATTTCTTTTTTTTTTTTTCATGAGGACTTCAACGGAAAGATATTCAGATCATGAAATATAAAGGGAAAAAGAAGGAGGTTTTTTTTTTTTTTTTTCTTTTTGTTTTGCTTTTTGTTTTTTTGCGAAGAGAAACCATTAAAAAATGAACATATATTTGTTGTAAAAAAAAAGAAAACTTTGGTAAAGTCCTTGTGATTGTATGAGATCATGTCTCCGATGATCACAAGACTTTATTTACACGCTTGTATACATCGAAAGATGATGAATGAATGAAACGTGCTCTCTCTCTCTCTCTCTCTCTCTCTCTCTCTCTCTCTCTCTCTCTCTCTCTCTCTCTCTCTCTCTCGTCACTTGTATTGAAAAAGCAGCAAGTAGTTACTATTATCTTTATCAGTCAGGACAAATAAGAAATAATGCAGACATACGCAATATACTCACATATATAAACTCATAATCATTTACATACGTGTGCACTATATATATATATATATATATATATATAGAGAGAGAGAGAGAGAGAGAGAGAGAGAGAGAGAGAGAGAGAGAACTCCAAACTATCTTTTTGATAAAACGTCAACATCTTTCTAAATGAAAAAAATACTGGGATTCTATTTTATCTAATTATGAACATTCTATTTTCCAAACAGTTATTTTTTTTTTTTATCAATTATCAAATTCTATAAGATTGAAACTCAGAAACAAAAATATGAATGCGTAACAGTCTAGAAATAAGTACTTGTACATATTTATGTACAGTTTGATAATAAATAATGCCTAATAATATCCGTTTCAGTTGTATACTGTTCAACAAGAAATAATAAAATGTTGATATCTTTTGTTTTAGAGTTGTCGTTGTTATTTTACTTCTTGCTGTTTTTTCACGTCAGCGTAAACTGGTGATCTTTCACTTGAATATGAGGGACAGCAAGTCTCACAGGTGTCCAGGATATTCCCCAGTATTCTAACTTATCTCCACAATGCTGTCGTCTGGATGGTCTCTGATTTCCAATTTCTCCACTCTTTTTTCCAAGCCTTTTGGGACCGTTCTAAACATACCAATTACAATTGGTATCACTTTCAACCTCATTTTCCACAGTGTTTTTAGTTCTCTCGCAAGGTTCAAGTATTTGTCTATCTTTTCGTTGTCTTTTATTTTCACTCTGTGCGAAAATCCTCAGAACATCAAGTTCTCTTTCTTTTCTTTTATTTATTTATTTATTTATTTATTTTTTGTTTATTAACATTAGATCTGGTTTTCGAGCCGGGATTAGTTGATCGGTTTATCTCTCAAAATCCCAGAGAATTTTATGCGTCTCATTCTTTGGGACAGAATATTATTATTATTTTATTCATTTTAGAGTTTTTCACATCAACGTTAGCCGATGGTTTTTCACTGGAGTCAGAGTGACAGCAAGTCTCCTCAAGTCCTCAGGACTCTTCTTAGTATTCTGACCGCTTTCAATAATGCTGTAGTTTGGATGGTCTCCAATCGTCCTCTTTTTTCCAAGTCCTACAGTCCTTGTAGCAATCCTTTGGTGACTGTACCGAGTGCGCTCATTACAATTGGTGTCACAGTCACTTTCACGTTCCATAGTTTTTTCAGTTCTCTAGCAAGGATTAACTATTTATTATTATTATTATTATTATTATTATTATTATTATTATTATTATTATTATTATTATCATCATTATTATTAATTTATTTATTTTTGTTATGCCTCTTTGGGCATCTCTGCTTTTTACTATCTTCTCACATCACAAAACATTATCAATATATAAATCAAATTCTGATAAGTAATTCAACCGATAGTCCAAAAAAATACTCTATTAAATTTTTTTTCTTATTTTTTCTGAAATCATCCAATTTAATCCTTAAATTTTCAACACTATTGCAGTTTTTGATCTGATTAGGTAACTTTATCCAAAAATATATTACTCTTTTAGCAAAAAAAAAATTTCAGTTAGTGAGTTGTATGTATGTATATATGTATGTATGTGAATATCATAAGAAGAGAAAATAGGGGGAAAGTCATGTGTTAAAGAATTAGGGTGGGAATTGACTCTTTACAAGGAACACTAGCATTAAAAAATCAATCAATTTCAAGCCTTTCTTCAAAAGGTGGGAACAGCAATAGTTTATAAACGTTAAGCTTCTTTTGATTCGTTTATGTGACCGACTGAATATATTTTTATCCCTCTTTAACTGGAAGAATTCAAGACCAGAAGATTCATCTTCGCGAAAGTTGTTTATTCCTCAGTCTCAGTAAAAATTAAGAATAGGAGTTCTTTGATATCGAAAAATAAAAAATTCATACAAAATTACAAATAGAATCTCAGTGATTAAATGAAGACATTTCTAAATGATTTGCATGCCTTACACATATTCTTTGTTTGTGTCCGGATAAACTAATGCACTAAGGCCGGGTAGAAAGCACCCCAAACACAGCATGAATTTAAGAAACAGATTAACAAAGATGTCAATGGGATTAAACAAGAATTAAATCTCAAGCTTTGAACGAACACAATACATTTAATACATTAAAAAGAAATGCAGAAATCAAATTGTGCGTTTTGTTTAAGGTTAACGTAGTCGTGCAGAAGTTCCAAAAATTGGTTAGGCTAGTTGATTAAAAAAGGGTTTGCAATATCTGTATACTTGTCTGTTCATGAAAAACATAAGGAACCAACATTAGCATCAATTGCTAACCTTTTTTTTTTTTTAAATCATTTTCTACTTAAAGGGGTTGATCAATAAATCCGTAACCCGTATAGTTGAATTCTGATATGAAATTTTCAGTGTATAATGTTCGGTCTCTGTCATTCATGAATAAACACTTGACTCGGTACATTGACAATGAAAGAGATTATGTTGAAAAATAAAAATATTTTGAGTAAACTAATTTTTTTCCATCATTAAGCTCTAGAAATCATTGATGAAAGTAAATTTATTTTACAGAACTTGGATTGAAAAAGATAATTAAATTCCCTGAGAAAAAAGAAAGAAAAAGGAACTGTTTAAAAATAAACAAAGTCATAAAAATAAATGTCATAAGTGAAAATAAAAGAAATAAAAATGAGAATTCACCCCGTTTGTTTATTCATCATCATCATCATCATCATCTAGTTTGATTGAAATTTTCAAATTTTTAATCCGAACTTGAAAAATCTTCCAACTAAAACTGACCCGTGACAACAAAAACTGTTTTTCTCCAAATATTCAAGTCAATTGAAAAATAAGTCTTATAAATAGGTTAAGAAGTCTTACATGGATTTAAATATGATAGTTACACGCATTGACAACGCTTGTATTTTTGTGAATATGTCAAGTTTTCTCTTATTTTCTTTGTACTGTACCTTATGTATGCATGTATGTATCGATGTACAGTATGTATGTATGTATGTATGTATGTATGTAGCCAGCTTCTCCGCCATGAGCAAGATGAAACGCAAGATTAATTCTTAAGCGAATACAACAGGTTTAAATTTCCTTCTTTTAGACTGGATGTCATACTAAAGCTAAAGAACCAGTCAACTCTACTATTTACCAAGAGTTGAGGTGGGGAGAAAAGAGGTGTCATGCTTTTCCAAAAGATATTAGCGTGATATGAAACACAGTCTCATCCAGAATTTGAACTCTGGTCACCGTATCCATTTCTTAAAACAACCGTAAGGGCCACGTGTGTATGTATGTATGTATGTATGTATTGAGGTATGGTAAAAGGTATATATTTATGCCTGGACCATATGACCCCTAAAGTTAGTGAAGATATTCTATAGATTACGGCTCAGTTTGCTTTACTTTATTTAACTGCATATCAACTTATCAGTTATTAATACCAAAAATTGATTCATTTGTAAATGTTAGATTATAATCATACTGTATATTTCTTGTGCCCTTGCATTAAAAAAATTGTTCTTTTTTATTGATCTATTTATTTCTTGATACACAGTTATATAATATTAAATATTCCATCAAATACAAAATAACCGGCTCATTGGCCTTATGGGTAGCGTGTTCGCCAATGGACCGGGAGACCTGGGTTCAACTCCAGGTCATACCAAAGACTTTTAAAATGATACCTCTTTGATACCTCTTTGCTTAACACTCAGCAATATAAAGTACGTATCAAGGGTAAAGTGGAGAAATACCGGGAAAGGAGTAGCGCCCTCCTATACACCTCGGTGTAGTAGCTATTGGAAAGGAAGCCTCCTTGACTGCGGTCGCCAACTTTACTTTTATATGGTTTCAAATAACTAATAACAGTCCTAAGTAAACAATTATAACTTCATGTAATTATCAATAGAAAAAAATTGCAAACTAACTCGAATACTTTTCAAACAGATCTATTTGGGACTCTCTAACTGGTACAACCACTCCAGGTGAGAGTGGATTGGGGAGCAATGGCAATGAAAGGGCAACTCAACTCCTTCAAAAGTTCCAGAACTGAAGCCTCACCCCCGGATGCAGTTTATTGTAATTCCTAAAACAATTTACTGATGATGTATTCATGGCAGATGCATATAATTTAAGGCGCATCATCTTCTAAAAATGAATCTGCAGTTACGTCTAGGTTTGGTTGTTTAATGGCATATCAACCTTTGTAGGTTATTTAATGCCAAAGCCATTCTCGTAGAAGAACAGTCGTGGTACTATTTAACCCATAGCTGGGAGGATAAGGGGGTTCATACCTTTCCCAAGGGTATTTGCCCGAAAGTGAACGTAATAGTGCGACTGGAGTACGAACTCGCTTACTACGATTCCGCAGTCCGTCGCTTTAACCATCACACCACGAAGACACCCCCGTTTAAATTGTTTGGAAATTTATTTGGGGGAGCAGGTGTATTTCATTGTTGTGTAACCGACTTTTAAAAGGCATTATGATGTTAATATGTTATGCATGGAGATTAAGATTTACATGGTATTTTTGTGTTTGAATTTATGAATAGATTTAAGAAAGAAAGAAAGAAAGAAAGAAAGAAAGAAAGAAAGATGTATTAAAACGATTTATATACATGTGTATGTAGAGAATAATTAGAAAAAGGTAGACTGACAGAAAATATGAAAAAATAAAGAAATTTGAAATAAGTTGAAAAATTCATTGAAAATAGAAAAAATTGTAAGTTGAAAGAAATGTAAAATGAAAAAAAATGAAGGATACAAAACAAAGAAAAAAAAGAAAGGATGAAAAGAAAAATTGACAAAAAATCTAAGCAAAATGAAATTGAATAAATAAATCAACAAACAAATAAAAACTACCAAACAGAACCCTAAAATTGATTTCTACACTAAACATTAAAAAAGAAACTACAAACTCTTTATATGCGGGTAGGTTTGCGGGTGATGCCTGTTGACAAGGGACGTAACAAAACAGTCTTGCCTACGGTGGTGATCTCCCTTCCTCCACACACCTCCAAACAAAACAAAATTTACATAAATAAAATAAAATAAAATAAAACAAAATAAATGAGTCGTCGGTTCCCCTTCTCATTTAGTTAGGGATAAGAACAAATGATCGTGATTGTAGCCGTGATTGGGACCAATGAATTTTAGAACGAATTAAAATCAAGGATTCAACACATTCTTTTTAGACGGGGTGCAAGGGGACGGGAGGGAGGTAGCTTATTCATTGAAAACTGATTATCATAAGAATTTCATAAAAACGTGCTGAATTGAGCGTTCTCAATAAAGAGTATAAGAATTATCCAAAATCTAGATGCCATTTTGTTAACACACAGTGTTTTATGATTCACCTACCCACACACAAATACTCTTTAAGGCATTTTCATAATATACGATACAAGACGACATGAGCAAGTGATGAACACCCACATTTTAAATTTTCTGGGAGGCATCACAATTTTTGCGGTTTTCGTTCGTGATAATGACCAACAATAGTCGAAAGGAATCTTACTATATATATATATATATATATATATATATATATATATATATATATATACTCGTTTCATTTTTATATTTGAATACAATTGAGAAGGTACATTATATATTTACATTGCCCTGATGATGGTTTAAAAAAGAACAGAACAATACACACACACACACACACACACACACACACACACACATATATATATATATATATATATACTATTTAACGCAAATAGATTGACAAAATACCCGAAGAAACAACACAAAAATGTAAATATAGACGTACAATGAACGCAATTCCCTATTCTCTAAAAATATTTTAACCCTTGACAGGTTGATGTACCATTAAAATCAATCATTAGAATAAGAAGTAAATCATACATACACACAGACACACACACACATACATTGCATGTCGGACGATGGCAAAATGCATGAAATCCAGGGTCACAGACACTACCATATATATATATATATATATATATATATATATATATATTAACTCTGAAGAGTTGTGATACAACAAAACAGTCTGTCAGACAATATATATATATATATATATATATATGTGTGTGTGTGTGTGTGTGTGTGTGTGTGTGTGTGTGTAAATGTTCTATCATTGAAATAGAGCACTATTTAACAATACTGCAACGTTTGGTCCTCCATTAACTCACCAAGTGAGCTAGTAAGAAACTTAAACCTCTTTTGGTTTGGTTTGGTTTTATCAAAGTAGGTTATTCAATGCCAAATCCATTTTAATAAATATAAAGTTTTATTTGAACCAATTTAGTTTAACATAAGTAAACAGTTTAAATGTCCAAATAGTTCTATTTTAAACAATTTAGTCTAGCATAAGTACACTGTTTAGTTCTATTTCAGGTGCTACCACTCCGGGTCAGAGTTGACCTGGGAGCAGTGGCAATCAAGGGGTCCTCCGCATTCCCCAAAGCTCCAGCATTAGTGAAGCCACACCATCAGCTTGTTTTGTGGAGGTGCCCGTGGTGTAGTCGTTATCGCCGTAGGAAATGAACACGGCGATACGAGTTCAAATCCTGGACGAAACTGATTGCATTTCACATAGCACTAATACCCTTGGGAAAGGTATGAATCCAATTATTCTCCCTCCAGCTATTGGTAAATAGTAGGATAGACTAGGTTCTTCAGCCTTGGTTAGGCAACTAGTCTAGGAGAAGGAAAACTCTGAATTCAAACCTGTTAAACTCCGCTTAAAAATTGACCTTGTGTCATATCCTGCCCGAGCGGAGGGGTTGGTAAATAGTACCATCAGCTTGTTTCGTGTCATATCAGGACACTCGTCGGAAGAGTCTTACTTCTCTGCAGAGATGCAGTCGGTGTATCCTACAGCCCAGGCGACTGGGCCCTAAACTTCTTATATATATATATATATATATATATATATATATATATATATATTTGTGGGTGTAAATGATTAGTTTGTGAGTGCATGTGTGTGTATGTGTGTGTGTGTGTGTGTGTGTATGTGTGTGTTTATCATTGATTATATGTGTGTGTATATACGTTAAAATAAGACTTAATAATGATGGAACTCATCCGTAAAAGACTTTGCGTTCTTTAACTTACACTCCATGATATTCTGTGGGCTTGGGTGTTTGTCTGCGTTTGTGACCAGAGAGAGAGAGAGAGAGAGAGAGAGAGAGAGAGAGAGAGATCGAACAACTGTAGTTAGAGCAAACCGATCACTGCCAATTAATCAGTGACCTTGATTCCTAATTATTTTTTAGCTTTTCAGAAAAGTGAGGAAGCAAATTTCCCAGCCTTCTTTCTCTAGTACTATCACTGCCACCTTGAACTGTCCAGGGAATGGAGAAATTACTATTTCATAATCCCTCAAAAGGATTTCAATCTGGTTGAGAAACAAATACAAAGAAGTTTTGCTTTTTGTATGTTTCAGTGCTATAGGTGCGAGCTAGTCCATGTGTGTAGCCATAAAACATCCATAGAGAATGAGTTTTGGGTCGTATGTGAAACTATATATATATATATATATGTGTGTGTGTGTGTGTGTGTGTGTGTGTGTGAGAGAGAGAGAGAGAGAGAGAGAGAGAGAGAGAAAGACTGAGACAGATTCAGAGAGACAGATGTGACACAAGGTCAATTTTTTAAGCGGGGTTTAACAGGTTTGCGTTCAGAATTTTTCTTCTAGCCCGGGCGCCATACCAAAGCTAAAAGCCTAGTCTGCTCTACAATTTACAGAGAGAGAACATCCTCGTCCAGTGTTTGAATTCGGGTCACCGTACCCGAATTCTACGATGGTAACCATTACACTATGGGCGTATCCAATTTTAAAAGATAAAATATGTATACGTAGAGTGTTTTTATAAATACGTATATGTAAACAATTTTCTAAAGGTTTGTGATTAAACTTTGCTACATGATTTCAAACGATTGTCTTCATATTTGTTCCTTTCAACTAAATGTTTTGGGCGTAGATCATCTTTGGTCTTCCTCAAGTGTCGTACACACGCGGACAGAGAGAGAGAGAGAGAGAGAGAGAGAGAGAGAGAGAGAGAGAGAGAGAGAGAGAGAGAGAGAACACGGTTAAACCAAATATCAGCTAAGTTTTAAAAACATATCTTGGAAACAGTGCGACATTTAGTAAAACAAGAAAGAAAAAAAATTGGTAAAATACTTTTAAATGAATAAACAAGGTTATAGGTAGATATTTGGGGGTCTGGGATTTGTTATGATCAATAGAAATCTATTCGGTCAGTGGTAAGTAATAATTTTCGTTTGGGGGTCACATTGGAAGTTTTGGAAAATCTGAACTTCTCTAATCAAAACTTATCTAATATTCTTGGTACAGGATGGTATTTTTCAATTAATTTGAACTTTTTATAAGCACATCAATGTTAAAAAATACGTTTAACATGAGCTGGCTATTAAACTCTGAATTCTAATTCCCATTATAAGACGTCGACCAAACAGAAACAAATTTGAATGTTTTAAAATAATTAAAATAAGAATCTGAATTCCAAATGGTACGACGCCAACGCTAGTTTTACCCGCCTGCAGACGGGTTCAGACTCAGATATTTCAACGTTCTAAAATCCAAAAACGCTTTGATTTGATCCGATCACCTAATATTCAACCTAACTATTGATTATGTAAGAATTGGAACTGTAGAAATGAGTCAATTTCTTTTTATTCTGTGAAGGAAGGTGTAAAGGGTAAATCTTTGAATTTTTAAAACTTTTCGATTGCTGCACATACCCAGCCCGCGAGCTGCAGTTAGTATATCCTACTTTTAGTGAAATTTTTTGGGTTCCCACTTCCTCTGTGGACCCGGGATTATTTGTAGACACACTCATATCACTCTGTTCTGCTTTTCCGTATACGTTAGTTTCAATTTACTGAAGAGCAGACAAAAATATAAAGTTCATATTTTTTATGATAACTTCAACCAAGCAAACCTGATACCCACACCCACCAAAGAAAACAAAACCAAGCAAAAAAAAAAAAAAAAAAAACCCCAAAAAAACCTCCGAATAATGATGTGGCAGTGATGAGACAGTGTTTGTTAATCTAAATCTTTTTGATGTATAATGTCGAGGTATCTTTACATGTTTAGGCGACGTGTCGAATGTTATCTACTATTCTGTAAAGAGCAAAAGACCTTATTCCATGTGTAATGATTATAGATAGCGTATCATCTAATAAATATAAATTATCCGCATTAATATCTACATCTTTGTTGTTTTGTTTTTGCCGGTTGCGTTTAATGGCTTTTCTGAGATGTATACCGTATTTGGTAACCGTTGTATCAAATTCCTTTCTGTGTCTCATTTCTACCCAAGGATTACCGGACAGAACTTACACCCGAAGAAGGCTGGAAAACATGTCATTTAAAATAAACAAAGATGAGGATAATAAATTGTGTTAGTTATATCGCAGGTGAATAGATGATGTTTGAGCCCACGTATAAGCTGGGACGTTGAAAGATAATGCTTCAAGGCAAGCAGACATTCGTTATGTGGGAAATTGGTGTAACCCAATCTTCTTACCTGTTATTCCACCCTGGCATTTCACTGTGGGGCCAGACTAAACCAAACTAAGGAGACATCAATAAAATACGCCGAAGCTCATCTAGTCATCAGCCATATGAGCTTCGGCGTAATTTATAAATTGCCATACAAAAAAAGTTTACGTTTTCGAACCGGAGAGTGATATCTTGACCCAAAATACACACCCCAAACACACTTAATGTTTTTAAACTTTCGAACATATTTTTATGGAAAGAACACAAACACTTTCCTCAAATGTACTAGTTTTGCTTAAAATCAAGTTAAAATTATTAGAATTGATAACGACGCGACACGAAGTTACACAAAATGCAAAATATCAATATGAGAAATGTATATATATATATATATATATATATATATATATATATATATATATATATATATATATATGTGTATATATATATATATATATATATATATATATATATATATATATATATATATATATATAATCATTCATTCATTTATTACTTCAATTTACTAAAAACCTTAGAAATCAAACTTCTAAACTGACCAGTATATATGCTTATTTCGTCTTTTCTTTCAAAGAATCTATTATTCTATAAATAGCGGCTTACGTAAGCGACATTTTTCTCCAAATTTGCCGTTTCTCAGAAATAAATGTTCGATTTTTATTCCCCTGAAAATTCTACCTAACGGTTCAACAAATAATATCCTTAATCTAAATAATATCCTTAACATATGTTGAGTTGAATATCTGAATTTAATTTTATCTATTTGAGACGCATCACCCATAAACATTTTTATTGAAATTTTTTGGGTCTTAAATGTATTCTTTGTCAAAGTAGATGATAATAAATAAAAGAAATTGAAATTTCACTGGGATATGTACATTAGGCGAAATCTTCGCGCACGATGCGAGTAGAATCGAAAATCTGGATTGAGGATTACCTCCCATAGGCCGAGTAGAAAATCGCTTCAGTCATTCGCATATAATTCCATCATTATTTTTATTCATCAATTTATTTTATTCATGTAATATTTTATACATGTGCTGTGTGTAATGTTTGTGACAAAAATGTGTAATTTAGTTCTAAAGGAATACATTTAAGATTAAGTTTCACATTTTTCTTATATTTTTAGAATTGTTGTCATAAACATTACACACAACACGTGTTGTGAGAAAGAGTACACTATTCAAAGAATACTATGCAATGTAACATTGATTTATATAATGTTAATGAACAGTTATATTTTCTGGTCCCCAATTTCTGATTGGAAAAAGTTGTAGTATCTGTGTACATAGTCTAGGATTAACTTTTTGCTCCTCTGACTTTCAGCAAGGGTCAGAGTGTAATATCTTTTTCTCTTTCTTTGTTGGGTTCTTGTTTTAAAGTTGACTCCCATGCAAAAGAAAAAAAAAAGAATTTTGTCCTCCCTGTAATATAAAGAATGGATTACATTAGAGAATTCTGATACTTTTATAACACTGGTTTTGGAAACTGAGCAATCAGGTTGTAGTATCTACAGCTGCAAAAATCTAATTAAATATATTGCACAAAAAATTCTATTAAAAAAATGAACATGATTATTTGTATATTTATATATCTTTCTTTTTCACAAATGTCCGATGCTCTTGAGTGCATAGGGTGGCATCCATACCCAAATCTTTGATATTGTAGTTTCATAGCAAGTAGGTTTTATAGGGAGGAGTTGCTGACCCTATACACCTGGTTTTGAATTCATAGTTTTCCCTCTCCTAAACTGGTTGCTTTGCCAAGGTTAAAGAGCCGAGTATGCCCTACTATTTATCCATATCTGGTGGGGGTAAAAGAAAGAGATCCATGCTTTTTCCAAAAGCATTTGCACAAAAGTAAAAAGCAAATAGTCTTACCGAAGATTTGAACATGGCATGTCAGCTCTATTCCTGAAAACAATGACTGCTATGCAACACCTCTCTGATATTTCTAAATCTGTTTTTTTTTCTTATTTTACACTTATTTTTGATGTTTGTTTGTTTGTTATTTAATGGCACATCAACCTTCTCGGGTTATTTAATGCCAAATCCATCTTTTTAGAAGGATAGTAGTGGTACTATTTAACCCATAGATGGGAGGATAAGGGCGTTCATACCTTTCCCCAGGAGGAAGAATTGAATTTTATTTCTTTGAAATAATAACAGTTTTCATGTGCATCTATTACATGTCATATTTTTTTAAATGACTGTAGAATTCCCACGGTGCAAACACTGCTGAGGAGTGATGCTTTGATCCTAAACAGAGTGAACAGATACTACAATCAGATCCTAGGCAAGAGTGTCAGTCCAAACATAAATAAACCTATCATTCTTTTTAGAGGAAAACAGCTAGTAAAATGATATTTGATTAAAACAAGAATCCTTCATTGTGTTTCTTTCTCCTAAAAGATGACAATGTCTTTCAAGCGATACAGAAGTGGGAAATGGTGGGAATCCTGAAATTCTATTGATTACCATTGTTGTCTTGATTTAATCACTCAGGCTCACGGCAATCACCAGCAAAAATGACACTTACTTTGATTTTCACTTCACAAACATTAACAAAAAATGTGTCTTTTAAGATAGCATGAATATATTGAATATCCCTAATTCTGTTGATGCACAGGTGAATGCAATTGAAATATTCACACCATCAATTTTGCTTTAGCAAAAATTTCTATTGACATTTTTTTTTAATTATTCATAAATGGTAAAAGGGAAAAAGAAAAGAAAATGGAAAAAGAAAAGGGAAAAAGAAAAGGGAAAAAGAAAAGAAAAGGGAAAAAGAAAAGGGAAAAAGAAAAGAAAATGGGAAAAAGAAAAGGAAATAGAAAAAGAAAAGAGAAAAAGAAAAGAAATGAGAAAAAGAAAAGAGAAAAAGAAAAGAAAATGGAAAAAGAAAAGGGAAAAAGAAAAGGGAAAAAGAAAAGAAAATGGAAAAAGAAAAGGGAAAAAGAAAAGGGAAAAAGAAAAGAAAATGGAAAAAGAAAAGGGAAAAAGAAAAGGGAAAAAGAAAAGAAAAGGGAAAAAGAAAAGGGAAAAAGAAAAGAAAATGGGAAAAAGAAAAGGGAAAAAGAAAAGAAAATGGGAAAAAGAAAAGGAAATAGAAAAAGAAAAGAGAAAAAGAAAAGAAATGAGAAAAAGAAAAGAGAAAAAGAAAAGAAAAGGGGAAAAAGAAAAGAAAAGCAAAAAATTTTTAAAAATTTAAAATTTTTTTAATTTATACAAAATTTTTTATTGATATTCTGCTAAAATAAACACAAAATTCTACAATATATACAGTATCACTTATAGATTCTGTACAATTTTTAATAAAAAGTTTATTTTCTTCTAAACCAAAAATACCAAGTATACCTAATTAATGGGGCTTAGAATATGCTGACTCTCTCCCCTGCAGAGTAGTAAGACCCCCTCTCTTTAAAAAAGGGATGTCCTGAGTATGACACTAAAGTGCATCTTATGGGTAAGACTCCAGTTCTGGAAATCTGGAAGTATCCCTTCATTGATATTATATCCACATCGACTCTGATTTGGAGTTGTAGTTCTTGTTAAGGTCCTATCAATTGGTCAAATAGATCTATTTAAAAATTATTTGTTTTCACAGGGCCCAGTACAAAAAATAATTCCTAAGAAACTAAACAAAAAAATGTAGATATGAATATACAATGAATGCAATTCCCTAACCTGTAGGCATAAAATAACCCTAGATGGGTTAACATGCAGTTAAAATCAATCAATCAATACCAGGATTTTATTATTTCTTGTGAAACATTATATAATCAAAATGGATATTATTAGGTATTATTTATTGCCAAACTCAGCAGCATTGAAATTTTGTGACCAAAAATATAACTCTAAAAATATATATATGAGATGTATTTATTCTTGGACTGAGACATGTTCTTGTAATATGCAGGTTGATGAATATATAAACTCTAAGATTGTTTTGATCTCAACTGGATTTACAGGGTTTGTTCAGAATGTAGATTGAAGCCGTATTTACTTAGAAATAAATAATTAATGAAACATTCCTTTTCTTTCTTCAAAATAATTCTCTTTCCATTCAACACACTGGTTCCATTGAGTTTTCCATTGGTCAAAGCATATCTAAAACTTATCTTTTGCTATGGTGTGAAGCTAATCAGTTATTTTCTACCTTGTCTGCAAATCTTTATGCAAAAATGAATTCTTTAATAAAAAGTTAATTTTCTAAACCAAAAATATTAGGATTTTATAATTTTTTGTAATTTATCATATGATCAAAGTCGATATCATTAAGTATTATTTATTACTTTACAGCATTGAAACTCTGTAACCAAATATATGAATATTTAGCTGAGTAAAAATAAGTACGCCACTTGTATATATTAATACAATTTCATTTTTTGGTTTCAGTGGTGTTTTAATTTCAGCTTATTTAAAAGAGGATTGTGGAATACAATAATGCTTTGGAACATGAAGTCCCAGATGTGGTGTTCTAATTTCAGTGTTGTATAGTTTAGTATTAAAATAATACCTAATGATATTTGTTTTGATTGCATAACATTCCCAGAGAAATAATAAAATCCTTGTTAAAAAGGCTTAAAATGTGCCATTTGTAAGACACCCTCCAAAAAGAGAGAAAATGAAGTGCATTGGATATGACACTAAATCTGCGTCTCGTGGTGAGGCTCCACTTCTGGGGCTGTCAGCTGTAGGAAATACTCCTTTGTTGGTATTACTCATAGAATACTGTTTGCATTTTAGTTTAGGTAAACAGCAGGGTAGACTAGGCTCTTTAACCTTGGTATGGCATCCAGTCTAAGAGGAAAGCTATGAATTCAAACCAGCTGTACTTCACTTAAAAAAAAATTGACCTTGGGTTGTCTCCTGCTGATGAGGCAGGGGTTTAGTAAATACACAGTTGTTAAGTTCTTATCTATCATTCAAATAAGTCTGTTTGAAAGTTATTAGCATTAGATTGGAATACTTGAACCCATATTACTGCATGCACATAAATGATTATTATTAAAAGAGTAAGAATTACTTGAAACCATATAATTGTGTATAATTATTAGTATTAGATAGGAATACTTTAACTCATATAATTATATGCAAATTATTTATATTAAACTTCAACATTTGCCATAAGAAGCAGATATGCATTTAAACAGATAAATCAAACCAAACCAGCACAAACCAACATTCTGGTATCTTTGGTTGAGAAAAAAAGTAACATTTTATAAAAATTTGTTCTGGATGTATAGTATATATGAGGCTTTATTGATTATCATTGCACAAGACCACAACAGTTAGGCATACAGTGTCAGATCAAATTTACAAGACAGCAAAATGTGAGTAATCTTTGCTTGATAACTATCACTTTACAACAGTATAACCAAAGTGTGTCCAGTCAAGTGATCTTGACACACATAACATGAAAATCTTGATCAAGATTTACCATGACTAGAAGTCACTGGAGTCAAGGTTTGGTCCTCTCTCTATCTGTTAGCCAGTGTGGTTACTTAGCAATCCCCATTTCCTCTCCAAGCAATATAAGGCAGACCTGTATGATTAAAACTTGGTAATTATGAGAAACTTGATTATCTGAGCCCTCTCTCTCAATATTTTTTTTATCATTGTAACATGTAAGTAATAAGATTTGGTTTAAAATGACTTTCGATGAAACAGAGTGCCTGGAAAGTTGAAGCTATACCTTTTCAAAGTTTATGAGGGAAGAATGATATGATCTCAAGTGAATCCAGATCCAGTAATCTGATTCCATTTTCTGAACTGTTAATGATGTAGCCATTTTGGTAATTTACTGCATTTGAAAATAGACATTTACAAAAACAAATGTTTTTTTCATGGTTTATTGTTGTTTTTTTTTTCATTTTCCTATTTTGAAATCTGTTTTCTAGTTGTCTCCCTTTGATTCTCTAACTTTGAAATCAAGAATGATCAGATTTTTCACCTTCATTGTTGAATCAGTTAATCCTTTTGGTCAATATGGACATAAATAGTCACTGAAATTCATTTATAAATAGATGCATATGTTGTACCTGATATATGTGGCCAATGATTTATAGCTATGTCAATATATAGATATATGCCAGACAGAGTGATGGAGAGTGTAAATAAGATAAACTCTTAAGCCATTTCTCGGGAGTTTGATTCTTACTCTGAAGGTCTTGAGCAAGATTAAGGTAAAATTAGTAAATATCTGCATAGTCAGACAGATATAAATGTAATTAATGAATTAATTGATAAATAATTACTTAAAACAAAAAAATGAACTTTGCAAAATTGCTCATCTCCTTTGGAGAAAACTATGAATGTAACTGAAAAATATCTTGCAAAAGAGACAGCAAAAAAAACATAAATATAATGAATACATAAAATCTCTCACCCAAGATCTTGTGTAAAGACCCACAAAAGGATTATAAGAAACCAAAATTAAGGCTGAAATCTAAATAATAATAATAATAATAATAATAAATTCTCAGGGACTTTGAGATGAAAACAGATGGTCAGCCATTGTATTAAAAAGAAGAAAAAAACTTGATATCTGTAGAAGTCACTGCTCTAATGCACAGAATAAACAAGAATAACCATACTTACCGGTTCAGCGGCCCCAGCTAGCATCTGGCTCGTAGACAAAAAGTAGAATTGGCAGTAACTCAATACCGAACCCATAACACCTGAAACATGACAGAAGCAAGCCGGTGTATATATACACTAATATGCCAGCAACTAATCACTATCCAGCAAATGGACTTAGACACCTTCAAATAATGCAATGTCCCAATGTCCATATAATCTCACTTCAACTTGTAATTCATTATTACGCATGTGAGCACTGATTCATTGCTACTGAGCCTTACGATAGAATTCCAACAACATCAAGTGGATTTTTCACTTCCAGCAGACAACTGAGTAAAAAGAAAAGAAAACTAAAAGATAGACAAATACCTGGATGTTGCCTGACCATAGCACTATTGAGATCAACTAGAATACTTAAAAGAATCCTAAAGACCTGAGGAGACTTGGTTGTCTCTCAGATTTCAGAGAAAAATCACCTGTAAAAACAGGTGTGAAAAACTTGCAAAATGTAAAGCAATGATAAGAAATGAATGTGACAACTTGTGGAATTTGCCATTACAGCAAATTGTGGGTTTAGAATAAAGGAAAGTAAAGTTTATCTGGAGTTTGGTAAAGAGTTAAAAAATAGGGATGAAGTGACAATAATAACAAACAAAGTGAGGGCACAAAGAACAATGTCCAAGAAGCTAGAAAAGAGAAATCTGGGTAAACTATAAATCTATGGAAAAACTAAAACTGTCCAGATGAGAATAAAGTATCAGAATATTTGGAGAAAAAATTTCAAGTATTTGGGAATATTGAAAGTGGACACTATCAAAAGGAGATGAAAGAAAAAATGAGAAATGAGTTCCCCAGAAGAACAAGAAAACATCTTGAAACCAAGCTCTGTAAAAGAAATCTCATCAAAGGAATAAATACCTGAGTAGATCCTATGTAAAATAGTCAAGACGATTCTTAGAATAGACAAAGGAGAAACTCAAACAAATCAACCAAAGGACAAGAAAATTGATGTCTATCCACAAGGCCTTCCATCCCAGACATGACATAGACATACTCTATATGTTAAGAAAAGAAGGAGGGAAAGGTCTCACCAGCATTGAAGATTGTTTATATATAATGACACAAATGGTATATGTACAAACCAGAATCTATCCTCGAGAATGAGATACTTGAAATTCATAGGAATGTTGGGATACAAATGGATCACCTAAACCTGGCCAGAAGACCAAACCTTGTGATAATTAACAAAAAAAGAGAACTTGCTATACAATGGACTTTGCCATCCTGGCAGACCACAGAGGGAAAATAAAAGAAAGTGAAAAGAGAGTTAAGTATTTGGACCTTGCTAGAAAACTAAAAATGCTATTGAACATGAGAGTAACAGTGATACTAATCATAATTGGCATACTCGGAATGGTCCCTAAAAGCTTGAAAAAGGGGCTAGAAGTGTTGGTAATCAAGGACAATTCAAGACCATCCAAACTACAACTTTATTAAGATTGGCCAGAAAAATGAGAACAGTTCTGGAGAGTTGAGGGGGACTTGCCATTACTCAAATTCCAATGAAAGGCCATCAGCTAATGCTGACATGAAAAACTCATAAGAAGTAAAATAATCATAGAGGATGAAAACAATCGTAGTTGGTGCACTTGGAACAGTCCTCAAAGGTTTGGAAAGGGGACTGGAAGAATTAGAAATCAGAAGAAGAATTGAAATCATCCATTGTTGAGATTGGACAAAATCCTAGAGAACTGAGAAAACTTGACACCCAGGCTTCAGTAAAAGATCAGCCCACACTGGTATGATAAACTCACTTGGAGTAAAATAACTAAAATCAAGAAAAAAGGAACTTGTCAACTACTTGATATCACCATTCCAGTAGATCAGAGTGCTAAAAGAAAATGATAAACTGGATAAATACTTGAACCTTGTTTGAGAACTAAAACAAGTTGTGAAACATAAAGATGATAGTGACAGCAATCATAGTTGGAACCCTTTGGAAAATGGCCAAGAATCTGGAAGAATTGAGACTATTCAAACCACAGCATAATTGGGTCATATTCTAGAATATATATATATATATATATATATATATACTAAGTAAAAAAGAAGACGGTCACAATCCTCAATCTCTTATTCATCAGATATAAATCATTAAATGATCACGTGATTATAAAATTTAAAGTTGTGACTTTGTTAAATTTTTTTTCCTCTTCAATCATATTATTGACTCTATGATATTTTGTGTTTTGACTACCATTTTATTTGCTACTGATAGCATTGTTATTTTAATTTTTAGTTTTTAAATAAGCACTTTAGTCGGATGGAGAATGTTTAGTTTCCTAGGCAGTTGTTTTATGGTGAGTTACAATGTGGTAAATGTCTGAAAAATTAACCTGAAAAACATTTTAAAGATGTCATCTTAGTGTGGATGTTGAAGTCAGGGATCAGATGATGGAAAATTGGGAAAAAGTGACCTATGATGGTCATAGGTTTTTGAAATATGTAGAATTAAACTCTTCATTTTGAAATGTGCACTTCAGAAACAGGATCCGAATTTTTTTAGCATGAACTTGTTTGCAACATCTGCAGCAGGGTCCATTTGCCCAAAGCCAGACTTGTTCATCATATGATATTATATACAAGTCCTTCTTTGTCAACCCACAAATAATTTGTATCAACTCTGTATGTGAGTTTGCAGCAGTTTGAAATGTCATATGAGAGTGCACAGACTTAATGTCAGCCCCAATGATAGGTCTTGGCTTGCCACTTATGCAGCTGCTCTTTCAAATGTGAAGTTGATCTGAGGAGCCACATACATGGCCATAGGTGCTCTTTGCAGGATTGAAGAGATAGCCTTTTTCAGTAAAGAAGTGGCAATTACTATATATATATGTGTGCGTGTGTGTGTGTGTGGTCAATTCAATAAGTTTCCAAACTTTTTTGTACAGGCATTTAAAATTGTCGTAGATGCTTGAAAATTCACTATGTTATCTTATGAGATGACTGACCAATTTTTATGATTTCAGCTTCAATTAAACAGCTACAGCAGGAATTGGAATGCACCCTATTAAAGCCTGATTGTCACAGCTGGTGAATTTCAAAAATGCAATCTGGATGTGAGGACACTTTAGAAGAATGATATGCAATAAAATTCAGTTTTAAACTTGGTAAAAATGTCACAGAAGCGTATGGAATGCTTCAGACTGCTTTTGGAGCATCTTGCATGAATCAAGCATCAGCTTTTGAGTGGCATAAGAGATTTAAGGAAGGCAGGGAGTCTGTGAGGGATGATGAGAGGTGTGGGAGGAGTGAGGAAGTCAATAGGCCAGAGTTGATTGGCCAAAGGGTTACAGTTAGGGTTAGGGTTACTATGTTGAGGTTTTAAGGGATTTCAGGAAGAGATTCCTTGGGAAGAGGCCAGCACTCTTCAAATCGGATCAGTGGCATTTCCACCAGGACAATGCACTAGTCCACAATCCATCCTTGTCACAGACTATTTGACCAAGATGGGCCCCAAGACAGTTCCTCAGCCTCCCTATAGTCCAGACCTTGCTTATTCCCTAAGCTCAGAGGCTGTCATTATGAGACAATTGAGGAAATGAAAGAGGCTGTGCCAAAGGTCATTGACACGCTTACACAAGAGGACTTCCATGGGGCCTTCCAGAAGTTGTTAGAACGGTACAACAAGTGCATTGCAGCCTGAGGAGATTACTCCGAAGGGGACTAGAGTTTCATGTGTGTACTATCAATAAAAGTGACCATACGAAAAAAGTCTGGAAACTTATCTAATGATCCTCGTATATATATATATATTTACATTCACCATCATTATCAGCAGCAGCAGTATTTTTCTCTGTCCACAACAGGATTCAGACTTTCCTTAAAGTCAGTAAAACTAGGGGTATAATAGGCCATACATAGCCATGTTAATTGATAATGTTCTGAGTTGTTCTTTTTCTAGACTGGTTTATTTACAAATAACTACTTTATATGCTAGTTGCATAGAAAGTCTGTGCATCCATTAATGGGCTTAATAAGATTGTTGTCTATTTTTAGTCAATGCTAAAAGGGGTTCAGCTAATTTAAAAGGGAGGAATTTAATGGGGAAACCAGTTTAAGATAGATAATGTATCAGTGGGAACCTTATTTGTGATTGTCAGGGTAAAACTAATTGCTAAGAGGAGAGAAATTTTTCCTGTGGGGAGTTGATGAAAGATAATGCATCAATGAGACTTCTTTTGGGTGATGCAAATATGTATCAGGCGTAATGAGCATATTTCATGATAAATTTTATGAATACTCTTTAAATGAAATTTTATATAATATTTCTATTTTCAGTTGTACTGATACAGAATCTCTGCATTATTAGAATTAAAGATATAATTTTCTTTAAAGAATTAACAGTACAGTCACACTTTTATGGATCCTGATCCTTACTGTGTGTATGTATCATTTGCTGTTTGCAGAAAATATTGCTTTAGATTTTGTTTATTAAAGCATCAATTTATTCTTGTAGACATGTTTTATTGAAGAGAAACAAGGTATGAAAACTAATTTGATTGAGTATTAATATGTTAGATGATGATGAGCTTTATTAGATTATGAGTTGGAAAAATATTGGATGAGGCCAAGCCATATTGGGTTACTTAATGCCAAAGTCACTCTTTTTTGTTCAAGCAATTATTTTGTCTCAATTAACTAATGACAATAATCACTTGTAAACAATGATAGCTTCCAGCAAATATTCTTAACAATTTATTCACAATTATATAGTTTCAAGTGACCATTACTATTTAATAATAATAATAATAATAATAATAATAATAATAATAATTTGTTTGCTCACAGTTATATGGTTTCATGTATTCTTATTAAATAGAAGGGGAGTCTCCAAAGCTAAAGTGCTGGACGGCAGCCTTCAAGTAAGCAAATTTGAACTGCAGTCACACTATTACATACACTTTTGGACTAATACACTTCAGAAATATATGAACCCCCCCTTATCCCTTCCAGCTATGTGTTAAATAGTATCACTGCTGTTCTTCCACGAGGATGGCTTTGGCATTGAATACTCCATGCAGATTGATATGCCATAAAACAAAGGAATCTAACCAACCAAACCAATCCAATAATTTTCACATGGTTATAGAGTTTTAAGCATTCCTATCAAATACTAATTACTTTGAAATGGATCTATTTAACCAATAGATGGGGTTCCAACAGCTGTTACGACTTTGGTTCATATTTATGTCACCCCTGCAAGAGATGCAGTTGACATATCCTTGGTCTCATCAACAATGTAGGAAAAATATTGGAGAATATAACTGAGGTTGTCATGGCAATGTAATAAGGAATGCTGATAGTTATGAAACTAAAAAAAAATGAAGTATTGAAAAATATTATTGCTGTGTATGAAGTGAAATAGTGTTCATGATAAATAATAGTTAAATGGTACATCAAAATTAATGAATACTGGTGATATGTTTTTGCTATTTAGTTTAAACTGGTGTCAAATATTGTTTTGATTTAATATTAATCTTGCCAGAAAGAGTAATATGCTATAAAATCTGAGTTATTTTTTTATTGTTTCATACAAAATAATTTCAGTAGATTCTCTAAGTTTCCAGTATTTTTATTTCAAAATAACAGGTGAACTTCTTTTACATTAAAATTGCTGTCTGTTTTGAATTGATGCATGATGAATGCATTTAATTCATTTCAAAATAACAAACAAATTAAATCTGTTTCAGTTTTTTGTGGGCTTCTGTTTTTGTATTCAATGTCTCTCTACAGAAATTGTCTCAGAATTGACCAAAGCTCATAATGTTCTTAGATAAAAAAAAATTCAGAGTATTTTCAATCAATATTGGTCACATTGTGTTTTTTTGGTGGTAGGGAGGATATTTAGTTGTGTCCCCACTCACCAAGGTTCAATATAGCATTAGTATATTCATGATATATGAACACTAAATAAGTTAAAGGAAAGACAAGATAAGCTCATTTACACATGCTGAAACATTCAATATATACATAAAATACATACAAGAAGTGTTGAAAAGAATACATAAACCTGTTCTAACAGATAAAACATGTTCATATTGTTCCATGAACTATCAGCATATGAAATGGGTTCAAAAATAGAAAAAAAGGTTTACTTGAATTTGATGGTCATAGCCATAGGGGCTTTATATTTCAGTGGTGAGAGGAGAAATGTCTCTACTTTTCAAATAATTAAGGAAAAAGAGAATGAGAAAGGATTTTTCAGGTGATCATGTGACCATAGACAAAAAGTACTTATTGGACATGCCTAATTCTCCAAGGGAGACAACTATTAATTGTCTCCTTAAAGTCATTATCAAGAAAGAACTGGTGAAGATTAAAAGTTGATCATCATCATCATCATCATCAAGTCACACTGCTGGTACAGATTTCTCTGACTCTCTCTCTCTTCCCATCCATCCCTACCAGCCATTGCTCTTAGCAGATCTTCCAAACTGCACCCTGTGTCCATACAGAGCTGTTGTAGGTAAGTTCTTGCTGGTTGACCAACATTGGTATGTCCATGGGAGCACATCACTTTTGGGTTTGCCCTTGCTTCTCCAGTAGTGTTCTGAATGTCTTGTTCATTTTACTTGGATGGTTTTAGAGATTGGAGGTTAGTGGCCGTACAGCCATTGTTTCGTTGGGTGTTGCTTCCTGGATTTCTTCAATATAACTTGTAGCATTCTTGTGCAGTTTCTATCTAGATTTTTCTCAATGCATTTTGTCATCATCCATGTGGTGCATCCATACAGTAGGATTGACAGAACTGCTGTTTGGAAGAAATCCTGTTTGATTTTATTGGAAGGATCAGACTTCCATATGATTGATTGCCTATCAATAGCAGTCCACACCTTTGTTTGCTGTATATTGACATAATTTTCAACTGATGAGATGCTACTACTATGGTATGTAAACTTGTCTACTAATTTCAGAGGAGTGCCATTTAGAATGGAAATGGCTCCTTCTTGATTAAAACACATGTACTCCATTTTGTTCACATTCACATAGAGGCCAATGCTTCTTATTGCCTGCTCCAGGCTATCCAGCAGAGATTTGGATTGGGTAGGTGTATTTGCAAGAAGTGCTATGTCATCTGAATAGTCTGGGTCCATTATAGTTTCTGCGTGATATCATCTGCTTCTTGCCTTTTTTAGTGTAAAGCCATTTTCTCTAATTGTATCTGTTGATGTTCGAATTATGTAGTCTAGGCAAATTATAAACAGTATGCTAATGTAGAACTCCAGTAACAATGTTAAAGAAGTCTGTGTCTCCATCCAGTGAGTGAACCTTGACTTTTGTGTATCTATAGAGTATCATTATGGCTGCAACAGTTTCTTTGGGGAGACCATAAGCTAGAAGTATTTGCTCCATCTTTCCTCTGTGTATGGAATCAAATGCCTTGAAAAAATCTACAAACAATAGTATTGCCTCGAGATTTTTTGCATGAGCTTCTTTGATGATTCAACAAATGGTTAGAATCAGTGATGTTGTGGATTGATTTCTCTGAAAACGGTACTGATTTTTCCAAAGAATTTTCTCAATTTCAGCTTCAATGTAATTGGTAAGCTGATTATTATAAACCTTAGCTGCTATTGAAGTAAGTGTTATGCTTCTGTAGTTTTTGGTGATTCCGAGGTCACCTTTCTTAGGGAAGAGGATGCAGCCTTTTGTCCATCTCTCTGTTGTATTTTGTTTATATATGGTGCTGAAAAATTGAAGAAGTTATCAAATTTCCTTGTCTTCCATAATTCTGAGGGTATTTCATCGAGGCCAATAACTTTTCTGCTTTTTATTTTTGTCAGTACGATGTTGACTTCTACTTTTGTAAACTGTCCTAGTATGATGTCTTGTTGGCAATTAAAATTTTTGTGATAGGTTTATCAGTGACTTTAGAGGAGTTTCCAAGCAGATTTTAGAAATTTTCTTTCAACATCTGTATTCATTCTTCTTGACTGGCACCTTTTAGTTTTGCTCTAGAGGTACTTTTTCTTTTACACTCTTCATTTATTGTCTGTCATGCTAGTTGAGATTATCTGTCTTCTACAGAGTTTCTTATTTTATTGATCTGACCTTGAATATATTCTTTTTGTTCTTTTTGGTATGTGTTAGTTCTCATTGCGCCCTCTAAAGTTTCTGCACATTGGCATTTGTTGGGTTTCTTTTATTACATAAGGGTGCTGTTTTCATGTTATCTAGTTTTTTCTAACTGCTAGTGTCACCTATGGAGCTCTATGTTAAGCACTTGGTTTGGTTGGTATGTATTTGACTGCTGCTTCCATTTGGGCCATGATGAAGTTTTTGTATTCTTTATTTGGAGTATGTGTTTCAGATATCTCCAAAACATTCGTAAAATTGTTTTATTTTCAACTTTATATTATGTCATGTGTTGGTGATGTCATTTCTTTTCCAAGTGTTTAAGGCATGTTTTAAAATGTCTGCTCCAAAACTTATTTTATTGATTGTCAATTGTTTAGTTTTAAGAAGTACAGCTGCAATAATCTATAGATTGCTTCTTTTTTTTTTTCATAATTTGTTTATAAAGAATTTTTGTATTTTCTACAAGTTGTCGACAGATGTTAGTGAAAGTATTGTACTTTCTTAATGTATCGTTAATGGGAAATTTTAAAAATATATATATAAGATTTATTATTGCTTGTAAAAAACTAATCTTTTTGTTGTTCAACAAAATAAATTTGCTAGATTTATTTAGATGAAATTATTAAATGATGCAATAATATCCCCTATGAATAAGTACACTCCAAATAATTTTTATAAAGTTATTCTTCTAAACCAAAGACACTAGAATTTTATTATTTCTAGTGTAACATTAAACAATCAAAATGGATATTATTAGTTATTCTCTATTACTAAATTCAACAGCATTGAAACACTCAATCCAAAAATAGAATTGTATAAATATATATAAGAAGTACTCTTATCTTTGAACTGCTACTTATGAATATTTTTGCTTAAAAAGTTTTAATGGTGTTAGGTAATAAATAATACTGAATACATCGTAATATCCACTATCTTTGGCTTAGAAGAAAATTAACTTTTTAATAAAAACTGTTAAGGTGTACTTATTCACGGATGATACTATTTATGTTGGATAAAACAATTACTACTGAACTCTTATAACCTGAGCAATGTTTATTTCAGCTTCAAATATTTCATTTTCAGTTTATTAAGTCCAATTTAAATTCTCCCTTCAGCCTATATTTTTAACTTTCCTATTCCTTTATCAGACTGAATCCCGTTGGTAGGGCAAAGAATATGCTGGCTGTATCTTTTGCAATGGAGTAAGAGACCCACAAAAGGGATTTCCTGGGTATGACACAGAATGGCATCTGGTGGTGAAGCTTCAATTCTGTAAATCTGGGGACTGTAGAGTGCACTCTAATCAAGAGTGGTAGTACCTGTTAGGGTCAAATAGATCTTAAATTATTAAAAATTATTTGAATTAGGTAGGAATACTTGATACAAAATAACTTTGTAAACAAATGATTAATCAAATAAAAAAAGTGTGATTTAAAAAAAAACAATGATTGCAATGGAATATCAATAATATGGTTATGATTGCAATCAAACATTTACAAATCGAGCAAATTTCAGCCTTAAATAACCTATAAGGTGTTGATATACCATTAAACAAATTTGTCAAACCTATATCTACCCATCATCTGTCCTTGCGCCAGACTTGGCTAAGTTTAATAAACAAGTCTTTTTGTATGAACATCTATCTGTTAATGTCTATCTATTAGAAAACACAAATAATCTTGTGATTATCATCTCTGATTACCTTTTTACCCAGTCCCTACCCACAGGCATACTTTTAATGCCATTCTTAGCATCTGTATTGATTCCTGCAAGACAGCAACTACCAGAACAGCGTCAACCATTCCATTCCCTGGCATTTATTTCTACCAATTATGGCTTTTCATCAATTTCTTTTTGCCCTGAAAATTAAAAACGGAGAAATGTTCCTTGAATGTTTTGAAAGGTGAATGACAAAAAATCTTTTTTCAGACTTCAAGAAGGAAATAACTAAATAAATCCAAGAAAGAAGGAAAAAGAAATGCAAATAACCGAGTGGATATAATAAATTTTGGCCTGTGCATTCTTCACTATTGGAGAAAAAGTATTAGATATAAATAAGAAAAAAAAAAAGAATCTATAAAAAAGATATACAACCAAAATGGAGAGTGAAAAGAAATTGTTTTCCTTAAGGCAAAAGGCAGAGAATGAGCAGAGTTGGTTGTTATAAGAGGTAAAAGAATTAGGTTTTATTCAAGTAAAATATTTGGCTGCAGTTTATCAATATACACTGAAAGGTTGAGAGGAAATTCTCAATGCAAAAGCTCACACACACACACACACACACACACACACACACACACACACACACACACACATGCACACACACACATACACACACATACAAGAAGGATGAATCAATAAATCCATAGCTTGATATATGGTTATTAGCAGAATTTTGTGCAGAAAATTTCACTGTATCTTTGATCTATATAATTCATCTGAGAATTAAGTGCATTGACAAGGAAGGAGATTATACTGAAGAATAAATATTAATAAAATAAATTCTATATGATAGTTTTATATTAACCAGTATTTGGTGGTGAGTACTACCCAGTTTTGGAGCTATGGAAAGTGTAGAATAGGCCATCATGGCCATTTGTAATTTTAGTTGAAAATAAATATGCAACATTTAAATACTACATATTCACAATATGTTCAAAATTTGATTTTTAAGCCATATTTCTTCTGTTCTTTCAGACATTTTACCCAATATATATCTATATATTTTTCCACATTCTTTTTGATATATATATATATATATGTATATATATGTATATATATACGTATGTATATATGATGGATATACATACATACATACATACATATTTAAACTCTGCTTTAAAAAATTGACTTTATGTTGCATCCTGTTCATATGGAGGGATCGGTAAATACATATATGTATATATATTTACAAAACGCCTTTACCAAGGTCAAGATGTGACATAAGGTCCATTTTTAGGCTGTCAACAATTGGTTTTAATTCAAAGTTCTTCACCATACCAAGGTTAAAGAGCTCAGTCTGTGTGTCTTGTTACTTATAGCTGAGGGGAAAATGGATTCTAGCTTTTTCTAAGAACATTAGCATAAAGTAAAATGTAAACAACCTTATCAAGAATTTGAACTCAGCTAACCAAATTCATTTCTTACCAACCATTATACCATACATCCCTCATATATATATATATATATATATATATATATATATATATATATATAAAATATTCTTTAAATTGTATACGAGGATTACTAAATAAGTTTCCAGACATTTTTTGTATGATCACTTTTATTGATAGTACACACATGAAACTCTAGTCCCATTCGAAGTAATCTCCTCAGGCTGCAATGCACTTGTTGTACTGTTCCAACAACTTCTGGAAGGCCCCATCGAAGTCCTCTTGTGTGAGCGTGTCAATGACCTTCATCACAGCCTCTTTTATCTCCTCAATTGTCTCATAATGACAGCCTCTGAGCTTATGGAATAACCAAAAGTCACAGGGAGCAAGATCTGGACTATAGGGACAGTGAGGAACTGTCTTGATGCCCATCTTGGTCATATAGTCTGTGAAAAGGATGGAGGTGTGGACTTGTGTATTGTCCTGGTGGAAATGCCACTGACCCGATTTGAAGAGTGCTGGCCTCTTCCCAAGGAATCTCTTCCTGAACTCCCTTAAAACCTCAACATAGTAACCCTAAACCTAACCCTTTGGCCAATCAACTCTAGTCTATTGACTTCCTTACTCCTCCCACACCTCTCATCATATCTCACAGACTCCCTGGCTTCCTTGAATCTCTTATGCCACTCAAAAGCTGATGCTCGATTCATGCAAGATTCTCCAAAAGCAGTCTGAAGCATTCCATACGCTTCTGTGACATTTTGTCCAAGTTTAAAACAGAATTTTATTGCATATCATTCTTCTAAAGTTTCCTCATGTCCAGTTTGCATTTTTGAAATTCTCCAGCAGTGATAATCAGGCTTTAGTAGGGTGTATTCGAATTCCTGCTGTAGCTGTTCAATTGAAGCTGAAATCATAAAAATTGGTCAGTCATCTCATAAGATGTCTAGCCATAACATAGTGAATTTTCAAGAGTCTACAACAATTTTAAATGCCTGTACAAAAAAAGGCTGGAAACTTATTGAATTCACCACATATTTTTATATATGTGTTGAGGGTATACTCATAAATAAGTACACTCCAAAACAATTTTTTGAAAAGTTAATTTTCTTAGAAACCAAAGATACCAGGATTTTATTATTTCTTGAGGAACATTATATTGTCAAAATGGACATTATTAGATATTATCTATTACCAAACTTCACCAAAGAAACTGTAACTAAAAGTAAGATTATGAAGCTGTATGGCAAAAAAAGAAAAAGTCTCCACATACCTATATATTAAAGTTTGATTAGTCTGGCACAAAACTACAAGGGGAAAATACTCAGTAAAACAGATTACCACTTAGAATGATCTTCAAAGTTACTTTGATTATTACTCTTTTGACACCCAGTAATTCTTTCTTCATTATCGCTAAAATCTTATTTTCATTAATTACTTAGTTTGTGACAATGCAGCTATTTCAAAACATCTAAAGTGGATTAAAAATAATGCTCGATTGTAATGACATTTTTCCTGAGTTCTTAACCATCACCACATGTTATTTCCATCTACTTGTATTACAAGTATGAATTATAACATTAGAATTATTTCTTCAGCCAATTAATTTTTGTATTAACTAATTAATTATTAGTTAAAGAAATATTAGGTGATCAATCAGTCATTGCATTAGGTAATTCGTTATTAGTTAATTAATTATTAACCAATTCTTTAAATCAATCATTAGGTAATAAATGTGGATAATTAATTATTAGGTAATTATTAACCATAAAATTAATTATTAGGCTACTGACTACAAGATAATTATTGTTTCATGGAAACAATCATTTGTTAATTAGTTCTGTGATTTGGTAATTATTAAGTGATCAATTCTTATGCCAATGTCTTGTTTATTTAGTAAGGAGTCACAAGTTTGATAATCAAATATATGTAGACCCAAACCAATGAAAATTTATATAAAAAATAAAACAAAAAATCTTCTTCTCAGAAATCAGTGAAGTTAGTATCATGTCAAAATTTCCCAAACAACTACTAAAATAATCAACTTGTACTAAATTATTTTCCATGATAATTTAATTATCATTTCTCATAAATTAACTTCTTATTTATCAATAATATCATTGTATGTTTATTATATTTGTATCATTCTATATGTTCTTTTGTGTTTATTTTATTTATGTCCATATGATATTTACTAAACTTATTTTTATACTGCACAAAGTCCAATGAATAGAAATGATGAGTTGGAATATTGTGTTGCAACAAGTGGGAAAAGTCTGACTGATTTTGAAATATCCAAGAGTTTAAGTCAGTCATGAACACCAGCAATTCAAACAAAGGAGAAACACACAACTATCGCAGCTACTAAACTAGCCTCTTATTGATGTCATCATGAAATGAGAATTCTTTTCTTTGTTGTAATTACATAATATAAGTAATTGTAACAAAGAAAAACAAACTGATTTTGGTTATGTTGTTAATAATGGAACATTTTATCAAATTAAATTGGATTGGATTATTTTATTGCATATCAACCTTCATAGCTTATTTAATACCAAACCCATCCTTGTTGAAGAATAGCAGAGAGACTATTTAACCTATCGCTGGCTTAACAAGTAAAATTCAATCTTATGATTGGGATTCTTATTTTTTAATGGCACATCAACCTTGTAGAAGAATAACAATGATACTATTTAACTAAAGGAATTAATGGGATTCATACCTTTCCCAAGTTTATTAGGCTGAAAGGGCAATGTAATAAAGCCATTGGAATTTGAACTCACTTATTTTAAGGCTGCTGTCCAGCACTATAACCATTACACCATGTGGACTCCCCATGTCAACTTAAAATTTTCCAGATTAAAGATATAAGATTTAAAGTTACTTGTTAAAGAAACACCATTGCTATGGTAGATTTTTTTTTTTTTGCTTGATGTGTCAGCAGTTATTAGTAAAATATTCATCTTGTAGAAATTAAATGAAAAAAAAGCAGAAAACAATACAAAACTACAGACTACTTTATAATGGGCTTAATAGAATTCACTTATAAATTGAAAATAGCAGTAATAAAGAAACAACTGAAGAAGGTGAAAAATTTGTTGATTTATGAAAATTCCTTTTTCTTTTATTTAAGTAACTGTATATATACAACTTATTGATTATTTAATTCCAGAATTTTTATTCAATTCTAAATGTTTTATTATAATCATAACTATTTCTATTTTCAATTTTCCATTACAATCATTTTTTAATAACATATTTATTTGTCTATAATAATAATAATAATTTTTTTGCACATAGTTATATGGTATCAAGTATTAATACAAATCTAATACAAATAATCTGCACACAGTTATATTGTATCAAGTATTGCAGATCTAATACAAATGATTTATAAGCAATTATATAGTTTCAAGTAATTGTTTCTATTTTATAATGATAATCATTTGTTTCCACACAGTTATATTGTTTCAAGCATTCTAAATAAAAATAATTTTCAGACAGATCTATTTGATCCATAAATGGAACCCTAACAGGTACTACCACTCCTGGTCAGAGTGGATTTATGAATAATAGCAATGAAAAAGTAACACTACACTCTCCAGAGCTCCAGTAATGTAGCCTCACCACCGGATACTGCTTTGTGTCATATCTAGGGCACCCCTTTTATGGGGTCTTACCCTCTTTTCAGAGGACATCCTATGTATTCTAAGCCCAGCCAGTAAGGTTGATTGATTGATTGATTTTAATGGCATGTCAAACTGTCTGGATTCCTTGTACTTATATGTTTTAGTGTAGTAGTAACTTAAAAGTTTTTAGTTTTGCAAAGTTTTATTAAATACAAATGATTTTTAAACAGATCTACTTGACCTATAGATGGGTCTCTAACAGGTACTACCACTCCAAGTCAAAGTGAAGCTGGGAGTAGTGACAATGAAGGGTTCTCCACGCTTTCCAGCATTCCAGAACTAGTCACACCATTAGATGCATTTTGGTGCATATCCAGGACACCCCTTTTTTGGAGGGGTCTTATCCCTTTGCAGGGGAAACAGTGTAAACCTTGCCAACAGAGTGGATTCCCTTTTGTTATCTGTATTAGATTAAACAAGAAACAGAGCATCATGGGAAAATTATGACAGCAGACCATAAGCTTTACAAAGATTAGAGTTAATTTATTTGAATTTATTATGTCAAGATTAGATATATGGAAGATAGAAGGTAAAAAGGTTACGAAATAGCAGATGTTGGTACTAATATGTTAGTTTATTATAATTGTTAGATAATTGACTAGTGAAGAGGAAAAACAAAGAATTAATAAATAAAAGCTTTGTCAATAAAAAAAAAATTGGTGAAATTTATTTTTAGAATGATTCTTCTTCATTTCCTTTAATTGATAATCAACATAATTTGTTTGGATTGAGAAATAAAGCTTAAAAGATATATTCTGAACTTAGGTTTCTATGATGGGTGTGATTCATCCATGTTGGTGTATGGGGAACCAGGCTGAAATTTCTATTGTGGTTGTGATTCATGTATATCTGTGTATGGGGACAGAGCTGAAATTTCTATGGTAGGTGTGATTCGTGTATGTCTGTGTGTGGGGGACAGGGCTGAAATTTCTATTGTGGTTGTGATTCATGTATATCTGTGTATGGGGAACAGAGTTGAAATTTCTATGGTAGGTGTGATTCATGTATATCTGTGTGTGGGGGACAGGGCTGAAATTTCTATTGTGGTTGTGATTCATGCATGTCTGTGTATGGGAGACAGAGCTGAAATTTCTATGGAGGGTGTAATTCATGTATATCTGTGAAAAGGGGATGGGACTGAAAGTGCTTAAATGATTTTATTTATTCATTTACAACTGTAGATATGTGCATCAAGTGGGGTTGGAGTCGAGAATGCATTTTAAATTGGTGTATATTTATAATCCAATAAAATTTGCTCTTCTGTTTGAGAATAATCAGAGTTACTAATTTTTTGTTTATTAAAAAATTACATTATTGTACAAACCTCTTTATTTCAATAATATTGGCATTTCTTCTTCTTCTTCTTCTTCTTCTTCTTCTTCTTCTTCTTCTTCTTTGTTGTGGGAATCCCCATGGTGTAAAGGATAAAGTGCCGAACTGTGACTTTGGAGGAGGTGAATTTGGAATCCATTAGAGCAATAACAGTCACTTTTGGACAAATACCTTTGGGAAAGATGTGAACCTCCTAATTCTCCCAGCTATGGGTCAAATGGTACCACTACTGTTCTTTTTCTATAAGGATGGCTTTGGTAGTAAATAACCCATCAAGGTTCATATGCCATTAAACAAAGAAACTAAAACAAAACATCTTTATTTTTTATTGTATGGTTTCAAGTATTCCTATTCAGTACTAATAATTCATTTATATGGGTTCAAGTAACTGTTCCTATATTATAACAAATATTTGATAATAACCATCTGTTTGCACTCACTTTTCCTATCCATAACTAATAATTTTCAAAGAGATCAATTCGAACCATAATGGGACCCTCACATTTACTACCATGCTAGCAATGAAAGGGAAATCCACACTCTCCTGCACTCCAGAAATGAAGGATGAAATTTTTTGACATATTCTTACAAAAATAAATGAAAAGATGATAATCTAAGAAGAGGTAGAATCATCTAGATAGCATTATCATCAAAATCAATTGGAAGCTTGAGCAAGCTTGCTGTCACTTCATGTGTAATATTAGTGTTATATCTTAAAGATCAAAAATAATGACTGAGATTCTCCAAAGTTTCTAAAATACTGAAAATAATACCAAAGAAATGAAGATACTTGCTGCCACTTGATGTTCATTCGAGTGATAACTCAAAAGATAAATGCAAATACCCATTGATTAAATTGCTTTCTTCTTTTAATAATTACATTAACACTGACAGTTGTAGCATGTCAATGGATGCATTTTAATTAGACTACCAGATAAAATAGCCACACAATCGTCTATGATTTCTATACACCTTTATATTGTCTAAGCACTGTACATAATCTGATAGGCAGCCATGTAACTAAGTCGGTTGGTGAAACCTGGAAATCTATGAAACTAATGGAATTTAAAATATTAACAGTAATTTATTCTTGCCCTATCCCATCCACCCAAAGGAAAAAAAAACCTTTTTGTGGGTGTCTTTCTTTGGGAGTTCAAAGATTGAAGATCATCTGTATAGAGAAGAACTAGCCTCACTTTCTGTGGGTATGTAAATCTCTAATAGTTTGTCGATGAAATTTGTTGATTAAAACAATTTAAAAAAAAAAAAATTAAAAAAGCTGATCTGAACTTCAAAGGCCCAGATATCAAAGTAACTAATATTTAATCGATCAATATTAAATTAAGAAATTAAGATTAATTAAATTTGGAGTTCAATGTGTATTCACTTTATCATCTGGAAATGTTAAGGTGCATATGAATTATTGTAAAATTGGCAACCGCAGTCAAGAGTGATCTGAACGCTCCCTTTTCATTAGCTACTACACCGAAGCATAGGAGAGGGTGCTACTCCTTTCCCTGGATTGCTCTACTTTACTCTTAATCTCTACCTTATAATGCTGCATGTTAAGCAAAGAGGTATCAAGCACCATTTTTTGATTCTTTGGTATCACTCGTCCTGGGATTAAACCCGGTCTCCTGGGTCATTGGTGAACACTCTAGCCACTTGGCTAAAATGAGTTCTGTATTTTGAGGAATTCATACATACATACATACGTATCTATGTTTATATGAATATATCATTCTCTCTAAGTAAGTAAAGTTGACGACCGTAGTCAAGGGTAACCCAAATGCTCCCTTTTCAATAGCTACAACACCAAGGTGTAGGGGGTGCACAACTCCATTCCTTGGATTGCTCCACTTTACTCTTGATTCATACCTTATAATGCTGAGGGTTAAGCAAGGCAGTATCAAGTATCATTTCTTGAGTCTTTGGTATGACTCGACCTGGGATTGAACCCCAGTCTCCTGGAGCATTGATAAACACTCTAACCATTATGTCAATTGCCCAGTCATTCTCTCCAGTCTATCTATTTCAAAGCAATAAAAATTCTCTCAGAATAATTCATTTGTCTTTGACTTTAGTTGGACTCAACATCTGACTCATACCACCATGAATGATTATTTTAAATCACTAACTTTTATAGTTTTATTTTCATGCCTTAAGATGTTGATTTAGATGAATTTTGCTGGCAGTATTTATAATAATGTTACACAAAGAAAAAGAATAATGTGCCTATTTATTTTGAAAATCAGTTGTAAAAAATAAAGAAAATCCTTTTTATAACATAACTCAAACTAATAGATTTCTGGTTGAAATAATAAAAATAATCTTTAAAAATCTCAAATATGTTTTCAAAGAATATATTCTTATTTCAAATTAACCGCTGAATTTTTACTGTAAATAATTTTTTCTATTTATTATGATATTATATGAGTGAAATGCAATTATATGACACTGGGCCCTAAAGATTCAAGCTCCATCTAAGTTCTGTGAGGAAGTGGTTGTTCGTCTGTGATCGTTTCTGTTGACCCAGACACTGAGTAGTTAAAATCATAGATTCTTGAGAAGACTGTTTGCATTTCCCTTTGCATCAATGCCTCTGAGAAAGGTATGACTCTATCTCTTTTATATACATACACGTGTGTGTGTGTGTGTGTGTGTGTGTGTGTGTGTGTGTGTGTGTGTGTGTGTTGTCATACAGGATGTCATTACATCTCAGAATTGAATAGAGCATCCAGGAGAATGTATACATACTTATGAGGTGTTGTTTAGAATTATGTCCATGAATGCACAGGATTCCTGAAGAGAAGCAGCAGACTCATTCAGTGTTATTATTTACTAAGTTTTACTTAGTTTGGCTCATGGACCTTAAATTATTTACATTACCTGGTGTTTCTAAGTAATCTCTCATCAAAGTATTTAGCAGGCTGCTCACTGCTTAACTTTGGAAATCTAGAGAGAGCATGGGATTTATTTGACTGTCAAATTACTGATTCATTTAGTATTGGTTGGCATTTTATTTCAAGATTAATGATTTCCTTGAAGGACTGATTTATAATCATACTCATATATGAGGATCATTAAATAAATTTCCAGACTTTTTTTCGTATGGGCGCTTTTATTGATAGTACACACATGAAACTCTTGTCCCCTTCGAAGTAATCTCCTCCGGCTGCAATGCACTTGTTGTACCATTCCAACTATTTCATAATAGGGTTTTGTTTTGAACATGTGGTTGTTGACAGGATGTTAATCAAATTGAACTCATATCGGCTGACTTAAGATAACGTAACACTAAAAGTTAATGACATGTTCTAATCATCATTAGCTGTGGAGAATAATTAATATATCATATAAGCAGGAGAAATTGGCGTTTTTTTAGTCAGTTGAGTTCAAAGTTCAGAGTCTATATTCTATATTGCATATACAAGAATCATTAGATAAGTTTCCAGACTTTTTTCATATTGATAGTACACACATGAAACTCAAGTCCCATTCAAACACAGCCTCTTTCATCTCCTCAATTGTCTCATAACGACAGCCTCAGAGCTTAGGGAATAAGCAAAAGTCACAGGGACCAAGGTCTGGACTATAGGGAGGGTGAGGAACTGTCTTTGGTCAAATAGTCTGTGACAAGGATGCAGTTGTGGACTGGTGTATTGTCCTGGTGGAAATGCCACTAACCCGATTTGAAGAGTGCTGGCCTTTTCCGACGGAATCTCTTTCTGAACTCCCTTAAAACCTCAACATAGTAACCCTAACCCTAACCCTTTGGCCAATCAACTCTGGTCTATTGACTTCCTTACTCCTCCCACACCTCTCATCATCCCTCACACACTCCCCGACTTCCTTATGCCACTCAAAAGCTGATGCTCGATTCATGCAAGATGCTCCAAAAGCAGTCTGAAGCATTCCATACACTTCTGTGACATTTTGTCCAAGTTTAAAACAGAATTTTATTGCATATCATTCTTCTAAAGTTTCCTCATGTCCAGTTTGCATTTTTGAAATTCACCAGCAGTGATAATCAGGCTTTAGTAGGGTGTATTCGAATTCCTGCTGTAGCTGTTCAATTGAAGCTGAAATCATAAAAATTGGTCAGTCATCTCATAAGATATATAGCCATAACATAGTGAATTTTCAAGAGTCTTCGACAATTTTAAATGTCAGTACAAAAAAAGGCTGGAAACTTATTGAATGCACATCGTACATTTTTTTATTTAAAACAAATTACCTTGTTTATAGTTGCTTTGACCATAAAAGTTGTCTCTTATCAGAATGCAAAACGTTTTCCCAAAATATAATGGAACATTCAAATCCCTAATGATAAATACCTTTGTTTATTTATTGTGTCAATTGATTTTTATATGGGGGAACCTTTTAGCCTAGTTGATTGCCATGCAAAATGTGTGTTTGTTTTGACCAATGACAGCTGCAGAAAACAAAATGGATGACCTTCTTACAAATGATGACATGCTGCATTTATTAGAAGAAATGCTTTTTAATATCATCTATATTTGTAATAACTTGTCAGTAAGGCACAGAATATATCAACTGCATCTCTTCTTGGAGGATTCCTGCATATGACGCTAAACTGCATCTGCTGGTGAGGCTCCAATGTGGATAACCCCTTCATTGACATCAATCTCAGATCTACTCTTGACCTGATGTGGTAGTATCTGTTAAGGTCTCATCAATGGCTCAAAGAGATCTGTTTGAAAATTCTTCAAATGAATAGGAATACATGAAACCATATAAATGTATGAAAAAAGATTATAATTAAACATAATAATTAATGTTATATAGAAATACTTGAAACCATTTCACTGTATGTAAATTATTCATATTAAGAATAGTTACTTGAAACTGTAATTGTTTACTGAAGATAATTACTTACTTGAAATCATAAGTGGGGTTAGAATACACTGCAGAGGGTTAAGATTCCCTACTTCCAGCAAAAGAGGCGTCTTAGGTATAAGGATAGGAATACTTGAAACTATGTAACTCTGTGCAAGCATGATTATTATTATTAATTAGAATTATTAATATTATATATAGGAATGCTTGAAACCATTTATCAGTATGCAAATTTTTCTTTTAGATAGGAACAGTTGATATCATATAAGAGTATACAAAGAAATGATTCTAGACAAATAGAAGTGTAATTCATTAAAATTGCAATGAAATATTGAACAAACAATCAAATATTTTCAAATAAATCAAATTTTGGCATTTAATGATCCATAAGGAGTTTATATGCCATTGAACAAATTAACTAAGCAAAACCTTATTTCGAGTATAGAGACTTCCATATTCTTCTAGAAGATTCTCTGTTACATTTGCTTTATTGAAATTGTAACTTTTCTGTATTAGTTGCTTATCAATTATCATTGATAAATATTGAAATGCTGTATTTCTATTTTGTTAATTCATATCCAATCATAACTTAAATGTTTTTATTTACTTTTTATCTGTACCATGAAGTTTCTTAGTTTTTCCTTTGTTTATTTAACTGACATTAAGACAAAAGTCTTTTTCTTTTATTTGAAAATAAAACACTTTCACTTTTAATATAAGAACTGTTTATTTTTTTTAACAAAACAAAGCATTTTATTATCATGACATATCTTTAATAAAAAAATATCAAAGCTGAATTTTAACAATTAAAAAAGACTGAGTAAACATCAGAATGAATTTAATTTTCTTTTCAAAAACTGACCAATAGAAAGCTTTTTATTCTGTCAATCTTATCTTCTTTTTGTGAAGGCCAATTGTTTTAGCAATTATGTTAACGAACTTATCATATCTAATTACCTGAATAGCAACAATTAAAAAGATGTATCCGGAAGTGAAGAAGAAAGTTAATTACAAACAAAGTAATTGGAGCTGTCTGCAGAATATTCAAAATTTTCAATTACAAATTATTGATTGCGGTTTTTGGTAACTATTCATTCAACATTCACAGCTTTATACATTGCTGTAAATTTAAACTATAAAAACACAAGTAAGAAAAGTAAGAGATAAAATACAATCCATTTTGATCAGTATTTGTTAAATGAACAGTAGATTAGTAATCATGAATGACATGGTTCAACCATATTTTATATTCTAATAATTTTGAGAAAAAAATTATGAACTTCTATCTCTGATATACTAGTTCTTAATCTTGGTGCCTTGGATAATGGTCAGTGATTTAGTCAAGCCAACTGTTACTAAGGTGACACAAGTTCAATCCTTATTGTCCTACTGTAGTTTCCTTGCATAAGACAAAGTCATTTTTTAAAAGTTCATCTTGAGTTTATTCTCAATAGTTAAAATAAAATATTTCCAGCTTGAAAAAGTAAAATGAAACAATCATTTTAAACCACATGACCTTGGGCCAGACAAAGTTGAACTAAGTTATCATATAGTGCTTTCTTAGGAGCTGTACATGTTGCACTGGAACCAGCAGGTAGTGTTTGAGATCAAATAATATGCTGATTCTTCAATGCATAATACAATCTTCTAAATTCCTATTTTTACCCTTTTGTACTTGAGATATTTGAAGCAAACATTTATATGAATATATGCATATATATGTGTGTGTGCCTGAACATATGAATGCATATTTGTGTACCTGTGTATATATATATTTTTGAGTGGTTGGTTGGTTGGTTGGTTTATCTTTTGTCAAAGTCAGTTTCACAATTATAATTGCCAATTATACATGGTACAAAAAGATCTTCTCAATCACTTTAAACATTTCACCATCTCAAATTTGACCCATACATGGAACTTTAACAGGGACCTAAGAGTAATGGCAATGCTTTCCCAACTCATTCTTAAGAAATCAAGATCTTGGAGTTAGTTTAGTATCATATCCAGGACATCCAGGGTTTTTTTTGTTGTATTTTTTGTGGTGGTCTTACCCCTCTATAAGGTTGGTGTAAAAATATATTCACCCTAACAGGCTGAATATATATTTGTGTGTTTGTATTCATATACTTATAAATATATACAGCAGAGTCATTTAATTTACGAACATGAGTATTTTCAGTTAAGAATTGAAATTATTTTGTCTTTATAAATCCTCCCAAATAACATGATTTCCTTTCTTTAATGTCATCTATTTCAACATGAACAACTTAGGCTTGGTTTGATTTGTTGGTTTTATGGTAGTTCATCCCTCGTCACATTTTTTAATGTTGAAGTTACTTTTTTATAAGCAATTATACGGTTACAAGTAATTAATGATAATCATTTGTAAATAATTATAGCATTGAAGTAACTGTGTTTAATACAATTAATTTACACACAGTTATAGTTTTAAGTATTCCTGTATAATACTAATAATTTTTAACATATCTATTTAACTCATAGATGAGATCCTAATTACTATGAGACAGAGTGGGACTGGAAGTAATGGCAACAAAGGGTGACTCCACACTCACTGGAGATCTAGAACAGGAAACTCACCACTGGATGCAGATCAGTATTTCACCCAACATTTTAAGTAAATTAATATAGTATTAATTTGTCAAAATAAACAAACTCAAATAGTTTCATGGATACCCTATTTATTTGCCATTTTTATTTAACAACAAATATATAGGAACTATTGAATGGAGTAAAAAAAGAACAAACTAAGATTCTTTTTTAAATACAGCATCACATCATATCTATAACCAAACTCCTAAATGTTTCCAGTGGGATTTATCCAAATATACTATTGTAATCATTTGTTTTTGTGAACTTTAATTGAATGTTAGTTTCAAATCTTCATGATAAGTTATGATTGGAATTGAATCAGCAAACATAACACACTTGTTGGTATCTTCAGTTTTAGGCTCGAGTTATTCTGGTATTATATTTCATGCAGAAAGACTATGACTGATCCTTGCCCAGTCGGCTGGGGCTGTAGAATACACTGACTGCTTCTCTGTAGAGGGGTAAGACCCCCCCTAACGAGTGTCCTGGATATGACACTAAACAATCTGATGGTGAGGTTCCAGCAATGCTGGAACTTTGGGGAATGCGGAGTACCCCTTCATTGCCATCGTTCCCAGGTCCACTCTGGCCCGGAGTGGTAGCACCTGACAAGGGTCCTATCTATGGGTTAAATAGAACTACATGCTTCTTTCACTATACTGATTTTTGCATTTAAACTGTGTATTTATGCTAAACTGAATTGTTTAAAATAGAACTGTTTTGACATTGAGGCTGCGTACTAGTGCTGAACTGAATTGCTCGAAATAGAACTGTTTTTGACGTCTAAACTGTTTACTTATGCTGAACTGAATTATCTGAAATAAAACTGTTTGACATTTAACTCTGTGTATTGCCCAGTCGGCTGGGGCTGTAGAATACACTGACTGCACCTCTGCAGAGGGGTAAGACCCCCCCTAACGAGTGTCCTGGATATGACACTAAACAATCTGATGGTGAGGTTCCAGCAATGCTGGGGCTTTGGGGAATGCGAAGTACCCCTTCATTGCCATTGCTCTCAGGTCCACTCTGGCCCGGAGTGGTAGCACCTGATAAGGGTCCTATCTATGGGTTAAATAGAATTAACAGCATGCTTATGCTAAAATGAATTGTTTGAGTAAAACTGAATAGTTTGAAATAGAAATGACTTTTACAATTAAACCGTACTTACATTTAAACTGCGTGCTTATGCTTAAGTGAATTATTTCAAATAGAACTGTTTTTCGACATTAAAACTGTATTTCCACTTAACCGAATTGTGACATACAACTGCTTGAATAGTGAGAAATGGAAATGTTTTTGACCATTAAACTGTGTACTTATGCTAAACTGAATTGTTTTAAATAGAACAGATTATTTACATAAAAATGGATTTGGCATTAAATAACCTACAAAGGTTGATATGCCATAAAACCCAACAAACCAAACCAAACCTATGACTGATCCATATAATTTTTAGCATTTGGTAGCATTTCTAGATAAGACTACATTTGATACAACTGGACTGATACCATTTCTAGACATACTATTTAACACAATGGCACTCTCACCTGTCTGTTTTACAATATCTTTAATGCAGAGGTAGAGTGGCAGTTTAAGAAAATTGTTCATAATACTTTTGAACTCATTGTCTTTCTCATAGACTAACTGCCAACCAAGGCTAGCAAGCTCTGTCTGTGTTGCTATTTTGACACTAGCTAATTTTATGTGGATGTGTTTTGAAGGGATCATACCTTTCCCTTGGAGATTAAAGTGAAGTAAACTATAACTACCATAGCCAGAAATTCAACATATTTTGCTTATTTTATTTTTTTCAATGCAGTATTAATTGGCAGTCAACCTACACAGACAAAGGAAGCTCATCTGGTACAATGGTTATTATCAGGAAATGGTTTCAGGAAGCCAAGTTCAAATCCTGATAAGATGCTGACAATCTAAACTCTTTAATTCTCTAGTCACATTCCATAAGTTAAAACAATGTCAGGAAATAAAAACTTTTAGTTGTTATAATAATTATAACAAAATTTTATTTATAAAAATAATCTCCATATACAAAGCTATTAAATGAATGTTGGTCTATTTGTTATATAGTATAATGGTTCAGGAAATACTAGACAAAAATGTTTTGAAACACTCATGAATTTTTATTCTCTGCCCACGTGTTTTTTAAAGCTGCATAATGCCATCAGAGATGTTCAAAGTTCATTTGCCCCCTCCCCCTTGACTCTCATGTATGCCCCTTCCAGCTGACAGGTAACATGTTTGTATTTTATTTCTTATTCCATGACTTTGAGTTCAAAAGAGGCTCAGCATCCATCTTCAGAGAATGTCAACCTTCTCCATTTAAATGAGAGCAAATTTTCTTTTATGGACATCTAATATATAATATATAATATATTCATTTTGTCAGCATTTACTTGTAAGTTCATTCCTTAATGTCTGCTTCCTGAAAAAAGTAAAGTAATTAAGATTCTCTTAAGATTACTACAGACAATACATGTATGAGGTAAGCTGGAAAGTATATTGGACAAAACATTAAGATGAAGACAATAAAGATAAAAATGTTGCATTGACACCCAAATGGGTGACTGGCATGATCAGTGACAGAATGCTAAGTCAGGAATGGTTATCTGTTGGCACACAAAAGCATAACTTGACTTTTTAGTGTTAGGACCATTTCTTGTTTTATTCAGTCTGTTAGTTATTAAAAATGTGGAACTAGGAAGAAATGGTCTATGGACCCTATGTGGTAGCTTCTTTATTATTTGAGGGACAGTACTTCTTCATTCATCATTCACACTCAAGCCACCAGAAGAAAAAAAAAAGTGCCAGAGGCTGAATCATGAAATCCTATGAGATATGTATATACTGGGATTCACTGCCACCTCAGGTGAGTGACACTTTTAAATTGTGAGCTCTGCAAGACCAGCCATGGAGTGCTGGATAACAGTTTGTCCAGTGGAAAAGAGATTGAATAATGTCAACTCATGTTCCAATAGCCATTTGCTTATAATACAACAAAAGATACTTATCTGAAAAAAAAATGATTGAGTAGTAATGATATTTTTATTTAGAAATTTAATCATATCAACTTAATGTTTCAGCATCTCGATTCCAAACAGTTTTCTAGAACTTCTGGCAAAAATGATGGAATTAGAACACTTAGAGAATGCCCACCTTGGTTTTTTATTAAGGAGAAATTAAACTTTAATAATAGATAATGATTCATTTGAAGACTCTGTCCACCAAATATGATCTATTAACTGTAATTTGTGAAAGATAAGGAATATTGCTTTGATTTAATGAAATCCCTGCCTGAAATTATTTAGGTTGTCTTAAAGTTTGAAGAAGGGTAACTAAGAATTAGTTCTTATATTTGTATCAATGAATTGGATAATTTTTCAACATTGGGTTATTTCATTTTTTTTTTTTTTTTTTTTGTATAGCTTTGAAAAAAATTATACGATTAATCTAAATAGTTTAATCAAAGTTGTTTAAGGAATATTTTATAAAACCAGAATATTCAACTATTAGATTAAAATTGTTTTGTGTTTTATCTGCTATTAGTTTATTTACTGCTAAATAAAAAACCTCAGTGAACATTGTTTAAATGTGTTAATTCCATAATTTTTGCCAAGGGTAGTATAATGAGGATTATCTTGAAACAGATGTATTCAAAAAAAATATTTCAGAATATTATATTGCAATTCAAGAAAGAGATATTTCTTTTTACTCTTTTGATTCACATAGTTGGTTTTGTTCTTTGTATGATTTGGTCAGTGGGCTATATAATATTTGGTCAGTGGGCTATATAATATTATCATAGTGATTTTGAGGCTGACTCATTTGAATTTAATGTGAAAAATTTAAAAAAATGATACTATTTTTATTATTCATATTATTTATGTTATTAATTGTGATTTAATAATAAATGTCAATTTTATTTATTTTTTGTTTTTTTTTCTTTCAGGTAAGTGTATTTATTAATGTTCAAACAGCCAACAGGTAAACAAGGATGTACCATGGATGAAATTACTCAACAGGAAGAGATATGCAGTTCACAAGATATGTGCTCAATAATTTTGATATTTTCCCATTTCTACTTCTGATATATATATATATATATATATATATATATATGTTTCAGAATTGATTCCTGAAAATGATATATAATTATCTTAGTTTAAATTTTTGACTAGATGAAGCATTGTTTCTTTTATTAATTTGATTTTTTTAAATATTTATTTCATTTATCTTATTCTATTTGTTTTTTCTTATACCTACTTATTTTGTCTTACTACTGTAGGCTAATGTTCTACATTAGCCTACAGTAGTAAGACAAAATAGCATGGACCAGAAATATATCAAGAATAAGTTCAAGGTCAGACTTGAACTTACATTTTTTTTAAATCTGGAAACCAAAAATATATACACCCAAACCAAATTTTGTTGTCCTTTTATTGGATTAAACAATAAAAAGAATATCATTAGATATTATTCATTGCAAAACTCTACAGCAATGCAACTCTGGAGCCAAAATATAAGAATATATAAAGTCAAAAAAGATGACACTCCAATCCAAAATTCTACATAGTAAGTGTATTTTCAAATCAGTTTTTTTTTTTTGGTTACAGAGTATTAATGCAGTAGAGTTTGCAAATAAATTGTACTTAATAATATCTATTTTGAGTGTATCATTTTCCATTAAAATAATAAATAGTATGTTTCATTTATCTTTTAATTAGAAATTCTTGGGTATATATATATATATATATATATGTATATATAATACCAAAATAAAATAGCATAGATGTTTATAATAGGTGTTATTATTTTGGAACAGTTATGTATTCATATTATTGGTCACAGAGTTTCACTGATGTAGAGTTTTGTATGGAATAATTAAAAGAAATTTTGAAGGATAAAATTTGCAATATAAAGGAAATTAAAATGGTAAAATGTGCAATATAAAGAGAATTAAAGAGAATAAAATTTGATATAAAGAGAGTGACACTAAAGCCAAGTTTAGTATTTCACTGGGTAATACTTTTAGGGGTCTTTAGTGTGCAAAGTTCAAAGGGTAAGTTCTGCAGCTTTCTAGTTTGGATAGTGATTCAAAAAGATAACACAGACAAGATAAGTTTTCAAAGGAAATTTTATACAAAAGAAACAAGAAAGAAATGGATAGAAAAGTTAAAGTGTTGCAAATTTTAGTGCAATTTGCTGGAACTTATCTGAGAGAGTGTCCGGGAAACAAAGTTCATTGAATTCCCAAATTTGTACTGAAGGTCTCAGTAGTAGTTCTCAACAAAAGGAGGAGGTAGCTTTTTGGTGCCATATTGTCTGAGATTACTTCTCCCATTTCCACTCTGGCCAAACCAAGCTGCAAGGACGTGGTCAGCTTGGTTTTTTTCTTAGAAATAGATTTTTATATAATGCCTAATACTATCCATTTTGATTGTATCATATTCTACTTGAAATAATAAAATTTTGGTTTTTATGGTATCAAAGAAAATAAAATTTTATAAAAACTTGTTAGGCTTGTACTTATTTAAGGTCTCTATAATATGAAGAGTAACTGTTCTGCTGATTAAGCTACGGGAAAATCTAGAATATCAAAATAATATTACTTCTACTATTACAATTTGTGTGCATAAAAATAATAACAAATATGGTGCTAAGCAATTGAAACTAAAACTAAAGACTGAATTTAAAAACTGGAAGCTCAATCAATACCTGCCATATATAGGTAAGATGAGTATAACTTTGAATCTCACCTGGAACTTATTTTTTATTTCTGAACCATCCATTTTACTCACTGCTGTAGACTGTTGCACTAAGTGATGGCACAGAAAAATGGAAACTAAAATGAAAGAAATACTTGTCAAAAATTAATAATGTTGGAATTATGTATTTTTTCAGCTTTGCAATTGATACTTGAAAAAAGTATAAATTTCTAAATATGTTCCGCTTCTAAATATTTATTTAAGATTATCTTAGGATTTACTTAAGATTATCTACAAAAAGATTTATTTGCACTTCTTATGTAAATAAATCTTTATGTAGATAAATCTTAAGCTTAGTTTACTCTACCACAATTATAAGGCTCAAACTTGCTTGACCTATAAGCTTGTGAGATAAGCTTGTTCACCATCACTCTATATTAAGCATTTTAAGCTGAGCTTTAATATTAAGGTTTACTGTGTTTTGTTTAGTCTGACTCAAGGTTATAATTAGAAAGCACACTGTAATGATCTTCTTTCCCTTCTTAACCATCACTCGACAACAATTGCCTTACTTAATGTAAATATATTTCTGATTCAGATTTTAAAAAACATTTTGATATTCACTGATGATATTTTCAGATTAGTAAAATCTTAGTGTGGATTTGTAAATTGATTATTGATATTGGTTATTGATTATCAATATTTTATGAAGCTTAGTTAAGTTTGGCGAAAGGCCTAATTAGAAAAAAGAAGATTGAGTTGAACCAGTATTTTAAGGAGAAAATGCTGATCTGCCTTGAAAATCAGCCTTCAGGATTTTGGATTTTACCAGTCACCACAAACTAAACTCATAAAAATTTGATCAGTGTTTTCTAATTATTCAACAATTATATAATTTTTTGTATAGCATAATTTACATATCATGATGTATTACATGCATGCCTAGGATCTAAGTTTACTCCCATACACTTCTGACCTTAATACACCAATACCCTGCCAATAAAATTATGAAGTTCTTCGGTGAACATATGAAATTAGATATAAAACAATGACAGGAAAGTTTATATCTTGAGTTTGAGCCATTAGATTTCTAAGTACTACAGAGCAGAACTAATTTGGGGTTTTTAATGTTAATTAGATCCAATGAAGGGCTTTATTAGAAACTCCAAATTCTGGATGAAGCTGCTTGTATTTCACTTCACTTGGAAAGGTTTGCTTAAAACAAAAAACTCATGTCTCTGAAAATGAGATGGATATTATATTTTTGCTGTATGTAAAAAGAAGGCAGAAAATCTCATTCTCTTTTACAAGAATAAGATTTTCTGCCTTCTTTTTACATACTGCTTTTGTTGAAGAGAAGGATGGAAATCCCATGTCTTCACCCATTGCTAAAAAGATTTTAGTCACAACTTTTTGGGTACAAGTAGCTGATTATCATATTTTGTATAAGAAAACTGTGAAGTAATTTAACAAGAAATATTTTGGGGAACAGAGAAGTGTGGGTGTTTCAACCCAGTGGTTGACCATAAAATGCCGTTGTAGCATAATTTACAGGTTGAATTTGGATACAAAATTTTATGAAAAATTACACAAGAAACACAGTAATAATGATATGATTTAAATAAAAAAAAAACAACTTTTATATTAGATCAATCCCAGCCCTGTTGATAGGGCTTAGAATACATGCAGAGGGGTAAGACTGCCCCCCACCTAAAAATAGGGGTGTCCTAGGTATTATACAAAACTACATTTGGTGTTAAGGCTCTAGAGCTCTGGGTAGTGAAGAGTACATCTTTGTTGCTATTACTCCCAGGTCCACTCAGACCCAAAGTGGTTGTTCTTGTTAAAGTTTATCAATGGTTCAAATCTGTTTGAAAATTATTTGTATTAGAAAGGAATACTTGATACCATATTACTATGTGCAAAGTTTTTGTATTAAGAATAGTTACTTGAAACAATAATTGTTTATTAAGGGTTATTATTATTAGTTATTTGAAACTATATAACTGCTTGCAAATTATTGATGCTAGATTGGAATACTTGAAACCATAACTGTGTGAAAACAAATTATTATCACTTAATAAGATAAATCATATAATTGTGCATATATTATTAGTATCAGATTAAAATACTTGATACCATAAATGTGCAAAGTAATTATTATTCCAGTCAAATAAAAAAAAGCATCATTACAAAACTGATTGCAATGAATTGTTGAAAATATAGCTATGATAATGAGCAAACATTTATAAATGAGTCAAATTTTGGCATTACATAACTTATAAGTGTGACGGCAAATTAAAATAAAAAGATCCCCGGATGAGCAACCATTTAAAAGCGTATGGGAACTGGTGCATTTAAATATTATTATCACCAAATGGGGAGTTTATTTTTTTGCACGTGTGAAGACGGGGCAGTCTGGCATTTGATCCCTCGTAGAATAAGTCCTTGTTCAGAGTCCTTTTTCGGGCATATAGGAACTGGCATATTATGTGGGGTTTAATTTATGGCTAGACTGACCGCTGCTGGCAAGGGGTTTTCAAATTTCACACTATTCAAACACCCACCAAGGCCACTAGTTCTTCCTCCCTGAGAACAATGGAAGATATGGACCTCTAGGTTTAGATATAATAATATTTATTATAGTAGTCGACAACTCCGGTTTCCCGTATAGTATTCTTAAAGGAATTCATATGGGACAATTTAAGCGAGAATAACATAAGGCGAATAGAAGCTGAAAAAGAAACATGAAATAGCAACTTTTGATAGTAGATGATATAAATGAACAACTTCAACATGTGGGAACATTAAAATATATCAATCTTTTTACTACACACGCGGATACACATATTCAACGCATCGGCTATATTATTAACGGATAATGCATAAACATAAATGTCTTTCTTCTTTTCTTTTCTTTCTTCTTTAGTCTTTCTTCAAATTGAGAGAGAGAGAGAGAGAGTATATAATTGGATATAGGGAGAAACAGTCTTATAGTTTACTTATCTTTTCCGATGGATTCCTGTGGAGAATATTTTCCTTTTTTTACGGGTCGACGGAATTTATGTTATTTTTAGTTCTGGCTTGAAGGTATTGCTTCTTCTTCTTGTCCAAGATCCTTTCTGCTTTCTTTACCCAGAGTTTTGGCTTTAGATTCGTTCACCACGACCTCTGTCCAATTTTCTTTTTTCCTATTTCCGCTGATGGGAAGAAGGTGCTACTTCCGTTTTGGGGTCCTAGCCAATCATCTCGCTTCTACCTTCTTCCTTCCCCTATCAGGCGACCCGAGTGAGGTCACGGAGTACAGATAGCCTGACCCACATTTTTTTCTTCCTTCAACGCCCGGCCGAAGTTGACCTACATTCATTATTTGTCTTTTAACGGTCAATCTTTGGCTAATTCAAACACGGAGGAATAGTAGTAATTCCTTATTTCTCTTCTCTCAGTGGGAGACCTCGTGACAATAAGCTGTTTATAAAACTAAAAAAAAACAAAGTGAGAATGATAAAAAGTTTATAACATTTAAAAGAAATGCATAAATATGAACTTATAGCAATATCATTCAGCTGTTAATGAATTTTTCCTGGCTATTCTATGACCTTATGCCACCTTTTATATAAACTGTGGTTTTAATTATAAAAGAACTATTCCTTGGAATTTTCTATCCCGATAAATTTTTGGAATTTCTGACAAGTAAAGTTGAATGATGAAAAACCAGTGGTAATCACTAAAGGTGAAGACTTTTGAAGAATTCCCAGCATATAGAAGAACTTCCCATATAAGTTATATGATTCTTTGCTATTTCAAATTTGCCAGTTGGGAGTTGTCATACTGCAAAATCCCAGGCTAGCTTCCTTCCCTTGATAGAGGCTTTTTTGTACTACTAAAATAAAATGAGGATTCTTCCAAGCTGTAGCCATGTCAATACTATTGTACGGTTGCACTACTCAGACTTTAATGAAATGCCTGGAGAAAAAGCTAGATGGGAACTACACAAGAATGCTGTGTGCTGTTTTTAACAAATCCTGGAAGCAGCACCCTACAAATAGCAGCGGTATGACCACTTACTTACCATCTCACAAACCATCCAAGTAAGATGAGCCAGACATGCTGGGCATTACAGGAGTAGTAAGGACAAATTCATAAGTGACACTCTCCTATGGACTACTACACATGAACACACCAGAGTTGTCTGACCCACAAAAATTTACATTGATCAGCTCTGTGTGGACACTGGATGCCATCTTGAGGACTTACTAAGAGCAATGACTAACTGGAACAGATGATGAGAGAGGGTCAAGGGAATTCATGCTATCAGCATGCCTTGATGATGATGATGCAATAGTATATGAACAAACCAATTGCTCACTTTAATGTTTTAACATAATAGCTTGTCTGGCTTCCATAAATTCATAATAAAGAATTCTCTTTGAATCTGATCAAACACAGAAAGGAATTATTTTCTTGCTAGATTATATTTAAGTTGTTGACAACTATCCTAGATCTAGCCACTATGTTTTCATTTGAGATTCTCATAATAACTCCATTTTTTTAATAGTGATGATCTTGTCAAAAAATAACTTTTCTCTATGACAAGCAAAAATAGAAAGACAAGTATTTAAACATTGTTGGTTGTTCTTTCTTTAATGTTAATTTAGAACCTGTTTCCCTATTTTCTGAATTTTTTCTTCTAAATGTTGTAAAAAACATCATACTTAACTGTATTATGGACAAGAGGTTAATCACAAAATTCTTTGTCCATACAGCTAGAAAGTTGAAATGATTAACAGGAGACATTTATCATGATTTGGAGTCTGCTGCTGAGTCAAGGATGAGTGTTCCATCGGTAACAAGTCTCCATAGTTAAAACTTGCCTTTCCACATGAGCTCCTTTGAAATTGGTTGCTATTCCCTGGGGTCAATATCCTATCTCTGCATGTTTCATTTTATTCTATCCTCGAATCTCAGCCTCAGTCTACTCTTTCTATAACACATTTGGAAATAAAGCTGTTGTCTGGGTAGTCTTCAGTTGTTCATGTTTTCAAGGTGATCTTTAGTTCTGCTAAATGAGGATATTCTTCCCAGATTGGAAACTTACACAACTTAGGATCTCTAGGTGTGTGGCCTAGTCTTTCCATATGCTGTTCATAATTTACCTTATGTGTCTCATCATGTAAGTGTGGAGTTTTCTTAACCAGTATATGATCTGTGTTTCTGCACCGTAGAGTAAGATAGACAGTACAACTGCTTAATATACTAGACATTTGATATGGATGGATACATGATTCCTCCACAACCTTTCCTGGAGTTTGCTCAATGAAGCACTTGCTTTTTCCTATTTCATAAACTATTTCATTTTCCAACCTAACATTGTAAGAAAAAATGCTGCCACAGTAGGTAAAGTTCTTACACTGATTTATTTGTTTTATAGCATATTAACTCCTTATAGGTTATTTAATTCCAAAATTTGATTCATTTGTTAATGTTTAATTATAATCATTGTGACTTAGATTTTTAATATTCCATTGCAGCCATTATTTCAAATTGTACTTTTTTAAAAAAACATCAATAATAATCATTTGTTTGCACCTAGTCACATGGTTTCATGTATTTCTAGCCAATACAAATAATTTTCAAAGAAATCTATTTAATCCATGGATCAGAGTGGACCAGGAAGTAAGCAATATCGGGGTACTCCACACTATCAAGAACTCCATAACAGGAGCCTACACACAATATGTAGTGTCATACCAAGGACACTCCTTGTCGGGGTGGGGGCGTCTTACCCCCTTGTTAAGGGGCATATAACCTCTCTGCAGAGGATACAGTTGGTGTATTCTAAGCCCTACAGACAAGGCTGGTTTTAAGCACTCATTGATTACAATCTCGGAACATTGGTTGAATGTGTTGGTATTTGTTTATAAGTTGATATTGACATTCAGTTTTCTTTTTCTTAGCTTTCAAACTGAATTGGGATCATGCTTGTACAGATTTATCTATGTATCTTTTGCATTGTATGTGAATAGAACAGTGTCATCAGTGAACAGCATTTCTTGAAATATTACATGAAATATTTTTGTTTTTGGTTTACTGTGCTGAACATGGAATAAATCAACATAATGGCATATTTTTTTGCAGACTCACTTGCATTTCTGAAAGTGACTTCTACCATAGTTACAAAGTACGTCTAGAAAAGAGTCAGTTCCAGCACTCATCCCTATGAGGCATTATTAGAGATTAAGTTATTTTAAATGGTATCATCTTGTTTCATATAATTATATTTCAGCAGTTTTCCTCTGTTGTAGCTTTTTTCAGGTACGTCTCCTATTTGGTAACATTCTTGAAAGTTTCAGCACAAGAGTTTATCCATTCCATGAGAATAGTCCATGTTTTGCATTAATTCTTTTTTAATTGGTTTTTGTGATGCTACTTCTATTGATAATACAATTTTATTGTATGACCACTTGGTAAATAGTAACAATTAACCAGCACATATCACTATATCTCTGTTTTGAAGGTCAATCAGGCAGTGTCATTGTGGGGCCTTAAACCTAATGCCTATTCATTTTTTATTGATGGTTCAATTCTAAATTAGACCTAATGAAATTATTAGAACCTTGCATGTGCACTGATTATTTCTATATATTATTCTCCAGTGATTGTCTCAATTATTTAGGCGTTGTTCCTTAGGTGTTAATGACCCCCTTTTCCTACCACACATGGTCAGCTATACCTGACATCATCATATCTTCACAGACATTTGGCTTTTCAATGTTCTTTCAGACTTACCTTTAGAAGGCACAAGTGCATAAGATAGAATATATGTAGTTCTTGATTATTTGGTGCTGGATTGACTCTGATCCCATATTTCTGAAAGATGGATCTACTTCTGAATATTGTCCTGATATATGGATCATAGATCTTTTGAATAATTTCTACAATAGCTTTGGTTTGGTTTATTGTTTATTGGTAACTTTGGGAATCTCGAAGGTGCTGCACTTGGACAATCTTGTGTTTTGTCAAAGACATTTTGCTTAAAAGTATTGAGAATGGCTTCATAATTCTTTTTGTCAAATTGGTACTGATTCATCTGACAAGAGTTCTAGATGTCTAGATGACTCACTTTATTATATAAATTTGAAAAAATTCCAAACTACAACTACCTTCCATATCTAATAGTTTGATTAAAATAAAAAGTATAAATCATGATAAGATTAAATTGGTTGAATATCAAACCCTTGATCAATTTTCTTTCTGGCAAATTAACAATATTAGCAATAATTCTTATAAATCACATAAAATGTCTAGTATGAGTACATCCAAGAAGGACATTTTTTTCATTTATTTCATTTCTATTATAAACTGTATTAAAATTCTGAGTTCATAGCATCCAGTAATTCTGGCAAGTCTACTTTATAATACAGGCTGATTAAGGTATCCTCCATATATCTTTGATTGCTGAGTTCAGTGGTGTTGTTCTTGGAGCAATTTCTCCAAAATATTTCCATCACTGAAGACAATGGCAATTCCAGAGTCATATCCTCTTGCAGTTGCTGATATATGTCACAACCCAGTTCAAAGTAAATCATTTGTATACAGAATTTTAACATCTTCATTAATTTGTCTATTGGGATACAGTATTTCCCTCAAAAAAGAATCAGATTATATTTTATTCTGATCCATTGTTAATTTACTCAATATAGCCACCATTTTTTTCAATTATTGTATCAACATGCCTTTGAAATAATTTGCATGCCTTCAAAATAAATTCTTCAGACATTTTATTGCATTCCTCCTCAATAGCAGTCTTAAGTAAACCAATATTTGGATGGGAAGTTGCATTTGTTTTGTTTTATAAAATGCCTCATGTAGTGTAATCAAAGGGTTAAAGTTTGGGCTTCAATCTTGTTTAATTGCTGTCTACACAGTTTTCTCATGAAATTTCAATCCATTAGTGTGCTTTCTTATTGACATTGTCGGGTCCTTCTTAATCGCTGTTGAAAGAGCAGTTAAAAAGGTTTATTTTTATTTTTTGTTCAATCCTCTTCTCCCCCTTTTCATTAAAAAGATATTTTTCTGTAAAAGATTTTTCTTTGCTTTATATACGGTAGACAAAGAAACTTTGGCTTGGTTTTGGCATTTAGCAAATCATAGATTTTTTTGTCATTTCTTTTCTTGCTCACTCATATTGAGCTGAATTTTAATTAAAAAAATGCTTCAGTAATAGAGCTAATCATGAAAATGTAGATTTATCACGTTTTTTTGAAAATTGGACTAATAAGACTAAAAAAAAATGTTTTTTAATTATTCCATATTTTGCTTTTGCACCCTGTATGCACAAACATCGGAAGAATGCTTCTTTTTGAACAAAGCCATATTTAAGGTGCTTTAATGGAATTATATTACCACTTATTTATTTGAATTAATTGAATTTATTTGAATGTTTTCATGTGTGTGTAGATTTGTGCGATTATGTGTGTTAGAAACTCAAACACTAATGCAATTTTATATGTATTTCCATATAAAATTTACATGTAGATGCACACAATTGTTTGTGAACTTGTTATTGCAATCATCACTCCGCTCAAACTTAGCTACCATCTTCGAAAAGTGGTTTCAAAAAGACTTGCTAAAAATAGCCGTTGCAAGAATTGTACATCTAAATAAAGGAAAGTTGAGGATGTTTTCCCAACAGGAATAAGGAATCACTGTATTCATCTACCCATTCCCACCTACTCCTCCCATTTACTCTTGATCTCCCCACCCTTTATATATCTGATCATTTTATAAAGGATTATATGTTCTCTTTATTTGCTCCAAGTGTTGTTTGCTTCGAACTTACCAAGGGAAATCAAGAAGAAGCCATACAAGAAGAAATGTAATTACACATATCAACCTCTAGTCATTTTCCTTTTATAATATTCATCTAATGTCAAATATTGACTCTCCTTTGCCCTTCGGTGAAGTTTGTTACCTTTTGGCATAGCAGGAAACTGGCAATCCGAGAATCCATTCTGTGCACTTGTTGGATTAGGATGGAAACAATCAGAATCACCCTTACATTGATGAGAAATTCATAAAGCTATATGCTCCCACCTTTCACTGCTGGAGTAAAATTTTTGACACCCATTTTGTAGGAATAAAAAATTACCTTAAGTAAGTGAAAAAGACATAAGATAGAAAAACACACCTGAGAAATTAAAAAATCTAGACCCAATTATACTGTATTCCTGGGTTCATCTGGTACATTTGAAATAAACTGTGTAATAATTAATGATAACAGCATGATAAATATCTGTGTAATAACCAAATTATTCAAATTTGTAATTCATTATGGACTTATTATGGACTTATACAATACTTTTAAAATATGATAGGATTATTTACATATAAAGTACCTCCTATAACTAAGTACACCTCCTAAGAATTTTTTATAAAAGTTTTCTTCTAAACCAAAGATACCAAGATTTTATTATTTTAAATGAAACATTATCCAATAAAAATGGATATTATTAGATTTTTTACCAAAGCCAAAATAGCATTGAAATCCTGTGACCAAAAATAGGAATATTTAGACATCCACAAATAAGTACACCTCTTGTATATACTTATGCAATTTTATTTTTGGCTACAGATTTGCAATGCTATAGAGTTTAAGAAGTTTTCTAGTATAATGTTCCACTAGAAATAATGAAATCCTGGTAAATTTAATTTTAAGATATATAGAATTTTTCTTAATTTATAGACAATGCTGGAGATTGGCATATAATAATAGTATCTGTACAGTCAGATCAAGGAATTGCTCCATGGTACCAGTTGGTATTAAAGAATAGTATCTATTCCTTTTCCTCGGCTGTGTGCTTATATTTAGATAAGGACACTGCAAAAAAAATAAATAAATAAAGCAATCTATGTCCTGGAGATTCCCAGCAGTGAAAACACTATCAAATCACCAGTTAAGTTACAATGAGCTTGTCCAGTGCTTTGATGAGTTGTAACTTAGTAATGGTAAGTTGAAAGGCTTATTTTAGAAGTTTATTTTTCAACAAAAAATAACATGGTATTTCATAATTATAAAATCTTCTGAAAATCAACAAATTATTTGATTTTAATAAAATCTAATAAAATTTTCCATACTTATTCATTAATAAACTGAACATTCAATCTAAACTGGTCTACTTACCTTTATTTATTCTTTTTTTATTGACAAGGAAATGAGTAATGAGTAATAGTAAATAAAAATAAGCTATGAAGTAATTTACCCAAAAATTATGAGAAGCATATGAAATTTAAAGAATTATCTAAAATTTAATAAAGTTTTCTTTGTAAATTTACGTATCAAAATAATAAAAAAGAAACTTATAAAAAGTGTAATTTCTACAGGTACTGCCAGTAAAAATATTTGTTATATGTTTTTTAATACTATACATAATTTCTGAATGATTATGAATGCATATAAAAACAAATTAATAATTTCTTAAATCAATCGATTAATTATAATGAAAAGACTAAAAAGTGGTTAAAATTGGATAGAAATATTAGAAAGAAAGACGAAGATAAAAAGGTAATTTAGGTCAGTTCTATTGTAAAATTTGGATGGAAAACAATATCATTAGGAGGTTATGGGAAAATAAAATTTGATGACTGAAGCTAAATGAGCCATACAAGAGAGAGAGAGAGAGAGAGAGAGAGAGAGAGAGAGAGAGAGAGAGAGAGAGAGAGAGAGAGAGAGAGAGAGCAGGCAATTAATTCAACATCAATCTTATTACAAGTAAAAATATAATTTCTATAATTACTATAATGTTAATGTGGGGAAGCAAATTGGTGTAAAGTTAATCAGCTCAGAAAATTAATTCAATGCTTTCGCAAGGCATGAATCTAATTCTCCTTGCACTGTCTTGTTACTGGTAAAATATAATGATGAGCAAAAAAAAAAAGTATGCATGAATTTATGCACAATCTATTTTCCCAGAGATTACCTGCCTAGATAATTGTAAAAGAAAAAATTGTCTAGTCTGTTGTCAGTATTGAAATAGATGCAGTTTTGACTTAAGTATTAGCTTTCTACTTTTACTGATAGGGGCTGGTGTGATTTTTTTTGTTTTGATATGACAAATGTTTTTTTCCAACATAATTCACTTGTATGCTCACTGCTTGATAAGGGTTACTGTTTGATAAGATCATAAAGGGCTGATTGTTGATGTCATAAGTTGTTGACTTTGAGGAGGAAACAAGGAAATAGCACATGGCAAAAATGGTGGATCTTTAAGCATGATTTGTCTTTAATTAAATGACTTATAAAAAAAAGAATTACCATTTGATTAGGTTGTCCTCGTGGTGTAATGGTTAAAGCGATGAACTGCGGAATCGTAGTACGCGAGTTCATACTCCAGTCGCGCTATTACGTTCACTTTCGGGCAAATACCCTTGGGAAAGGTATGAACCCCCTTATTCTCCCTCCAGCTATGGATAAATAGTAGGACGGACTAGGTTCTTCAGCCTTGGTGAGGCAACTAGTCCAGGAGAAGGAAAACTCTGAATTCAAACCTGTTAAACTCCGCTTACAAATTGACTTTGTGTCATATCCTGCCCGAGCGGAGGGGTTGGTAAATAGTACCATTTGATTAGCAGGCTTTGCTTTTTCAGTTGAAAAGTAGGTTCTAGTTTTGTATTGGTGAAATGGGGTATGAGAGCAAGGGGTGATTGTTGACCAAGTCTGGTGGGATAAAACAATGACACAAAGAATATTCAGTCTTCATCTTTTTTGTTATACTGACAATGTTTCAACTGATGTCACCTTCAATCTTCTCCAGGTGTTTCATGTTGAACTTGGGAGCCTATAAAAAAATTATCAAGCTTCATCTTAGAAATTGAGACCAATAGTGACACAAAATCTTCAGAAAAATTGTAGGACTTATTTTCAGAGGCTGGTTGTGGGTAGGGATTTGTAGATTCTCAGCCCAGCTGTTGAGATGAAAGGAAACTTCTGTTAATCTCTAATTCTAACTCTGAGTAGAACATTTTTTCATCTTGTATCCTTGACTTCATTCTTTCTTGACACAGTTATCAGTGGTCACCTTTTCTCCAAGTTAATGAGTGAGACTCTCACACTTGCATGAGGGGTTCCCCACTCAGTTTCTAGTGTGGGATATTTTGCTTACTCTACAACTCCTCTACATATGTTTTCTTTTTATGACACCAGCATTACCTCACCATGTACATAACAATATTGGAGTCAGTTCATTGAACACCCATTATATCCTATAATATTTGTTTCTTAACTTTAAGTCATTGTATTATATCAATCAAGAGATTAAGTAGAAAAATTGAAAAAAAAAGCTTTCCACACAGAACTTTTTTCTATCATTCCAGATAATAATATATATATTTCATCATATATATATTTTTGATAATGATATATTATCTTATATATGAATTTGATAAGACATATTTCATCATAGATTAAGTATGAAAATATAAACATGCTAATTGTAACTGTCAATTTCACATTTTCCTGATCATCCAGTAATAATGAAAGCTTTCTTATTTTAAACTCATTGTATTGGTTATCTCCTTACATCCTCCTGAAATAATATTTGTTTGCCAGGTGGACCACAGAGTAAAAATCAAAGAAAATGAAGAGACAAGTAGTTAGACCTTGCCAGAGAACTAAAATAGCTATTTGATAATACATATATTTTATCATATGTAGGTATTTGATAATAATATACATATTTCATCATATATACGAGCCCTGGCAAAAATTATAGAATTAGAACAGTTTTTTTATTTAGCAGTAAATAAACTAATTTTTTAATAGCTGAATCTTCGGGCTTCACAAAATATTCCTTAAATAAAGTGGATTAGATTATTTAAATTGATGGTATAATTTTTTAAACCAAGACAAAAATATTATGGAATAACCCCATATTAAGAAATAGATTATGAATTCATTGATAAAAAAATTCAACGAACTTAGTTGCCACCCAAAAGAAGCTTTCATGTCAGCCTTAATTTTTTCAAGATTTCACTAATCTAAAGCAACATTTTTAATCAAATTGGTTCCAGCTTTCTTGAATGATACTTAACAGATCCTTTATGGTGGATGGAGCCTTCTCATGGACCATTTTTTAAAAATTTCCACCACAAATTTTCTATTGGATTTAGATCCACACTGTTTGCTGTCATTGATTTTATATGCCTTTCCTGAAGAAAAGCTCTGTGACAAGAATCATAATCATCCTAAAACATGACTTCATCATCACCAAACCAATTCCTATTGATGGAATGAGAAAATTAGCCAGGATTTTAATATACACATATGCATTGATTGTTGATGTAATGACTTGGGAAATGTATTTATTTTCTTTAGTCAGTTATATTTATATGTTTCATTTGAATGGCACCAGACAAATCTACCAGTATCATTGCCTTAGCCAATCCAGATTCTTGATTCATCACTAAATACCATTTTTATTCAATTGTCCACACACCATGATTATTTCTCTTTAGCCTATGTTAAGCTCATTTTCTTCTCTTTGCGTATTAGTGCTGGTTTTTGTTAGGCTTTTCTTTTGGTACATCCATGACATATTTTATGTATATATGTATTATATTTGATAATAAATAAAGCCAAATAAACCTGTTTTGAAAATTATGATGAAAGCTTAGCAACCTACAAGTCTGAAAGAAAAAGAAAGGAAGGGAATAATGGAAGCTGAGAGAAGACAAGATGATTTTCCCTTCTCTATTAATTCACAACAGAGAAATAACTATAAATGAATCCACTTGCTCATTGGTTCTCAAAATATGATCTGTATGTTGGGGCTATACAAAAAGGTCATAAAAATGTAACCCCTATGCAAGAAATAATCCCCATTGCAATAGAGTATTTGACAATTTTTTATTTCCCCCCATTATATCTTTATTATCACCATTTACATATTTTGTTTGGATTTGAAACTCTTTACTCAAAATTTAATTTGATATCTGTCTAATAATATGTAAAGGAGAAGTGGCTATGCTATCTTGGGTTGGAGATGCACTTAGTGAAATGTTTATCATTGTAGGAAATGAAATTGGCAACCCAAGTTCAAAATCTACACAAAGTTGTTTGTATTTCACTCTTTCTAATGTTCTTAGGAAAGTCATGACCCCATCTGTTCTCTCCCAACTATAGCAGATTGGACAGATTGGATTCTTTACTCTTTGTTAGGTAATCAGTCTAGAAGAAAAACTCTGAATTACAACCAACTTTACTCTGTTTAAAAACTAATCTAATGTCATGTCCTGCCTGTTGCAGTGATTTTGAGTGAATACTCTATCATGTGTTTGTGAACTTTAAATCAAATATGAAGTTATTTATTTACATATTATAGATTCCTATTAGAGAAGAGTTTCCTAAAAGAGCTTAAAAAACTATAACTATTTTGATCGAGTTTTATGCAAATTAGATTTTTTCTTTCTTCTTTTACTAAGATTAAATGCCAAAAACAGAGAAAAAAATTCAAAATAAGAACCATTATAATCTGGTGAATTCAATAAGTTTCCAGACTTATTTGTACCGGCATTAAAAGTTGTCATAGACTCTTGCAAATTCACTATGTTATTGCTATACATCTTATGAGATGACTGACCAATTTTTATGATTTCAGCTTCAATTGAACAGCTACAGCAGGAATTAGAATACACTCTACTAAAGCCTGATTGTTACAGCTTGTGAATTTCAAAAATGCAATCTGGACATGAGGACACTTTAGAAGAACGATATGCCATAAAATTCTGTTTTAAACTTGGAAAAAATGCCACAGAAACGTATGAAATGCTTCAGACTGCTTTTGGAGAATCTTGCATGAATCAAGCATCAGTTTTTGAGTTGCATAAGAGATTCAAGGAAGCCAGGGAGTCTGTGAGGGATGATGAGAGGTGTGGCAAGAGTAAGGAAGTCAATAGACCAGAGTTGATTGGCCAAAGGGTTAGGGTTAGGGTTACTATGTTGAGGTTTTAAGGGATTTCAGGAAGAGATTCCATCGGAAGAGGCCAGCACTCTTCAAATCGAGTCAGTGGCATTTCCACCAGGACAATGCACCAGTCCACAACTCCGTCCTTGTCACAGACTATTTGACCAAGATGGGCCCCAAGACAGTTCCTCAGCCTCCCTATTGTCCAGACCTTGGTCCCTGGGACTTTTGGTTATTCCCAAAGCTCAGAGGCTGTCATTATGAGACAATTGAGGAGATGAAAGAGGCTGTGATGAAGGTCATTGACATGCTCACACAGGAGGACTTCGATGGGGCCTTCCAGAAGTTGTTGGAGCGGTACAACAAGTGCATTGCAGCCTGAGGAGATTACTTCGAAGGGGACTAGAGTTTTATGTGTGTACTATCAATAAAAGTGCCCATACGAAAAAAGTCTGGAAACTTATTTAATGATCCTCGTATACTTCTTTATCAATGATAAACAAGTTTATTCCTTCTGGTAGCATGGAATTCTGAAGTTCTAAAATTGATGAATTCTTCAAAAAGTTCTCTACATGCTTGAAAAGTGGCAGTTGATTTGAGGGGTCCAATTTCATAGTCCAGTTTATTCAATTTCTGTCAGGCAATTTCTATCATGGAGAAGAATCTATTTTCTTTGATTGACTTATGCTGGATGCAAACATGATATTTCTTGGTGTATTTTGTTAATTTCCTGACAATACTTATCAGCTGTGATAATTTTGCCAGAATTTAAGGAATTGTAATGTTGCCAACCAAACAATGACCATAAATTTCAGTTGATGCAGCCTTGATTTGAGGAAAGGTTTTAGTGGTTTACTTTAATCTAATAATTGTTGATTATTATATGCAGTGCATTTTTCAATACATGTCTCAAAGCAGTGAAGATGTGGATTGGTTTTGTTGTACACAAGAAATAGTTTTTGTTACTGTTAATTTATTTTTTCATTTAGTTTTTTGTTGAGCTTTTTTCATTTTCCAATTTGATACAAATACCAGACAATTGTTTGATGGTCAGGGTTTAGAGGCCCTCAATAAAAATGGCACCAACTGCAACTTTCTTGAACTTCAAGACTCATTTTTGTTTCAAATTTTTTAAAAATCAATGTTAAGCTGCATTTTTGTCAACAATCCGCTAGCAAAATCCTTGGCTGATATTGTGAGCCATTTCAGCTGCTTTACATCTTACTCTAAAGTCTTATAATAAAATCATTTGAATTAGCTTTTTTTTTCCATCTTTAATTTGGCAGCCTAAAATAAACAACAATCAATGAAAATAAAACCATTAGCATAAAAAATCAATAGAGCAAAATTCACACTTTTCAAATGTCTTATGAACCTAGTTAAATAAATCTATAGCAAAACATGAATCAAAGTTTAAAATAATAACCACAATTATTTCATCAACCAAACAAAATGGTTCAGTAACAGCAGGTGTATTCTAAGCAACCCAAGACCTACATGTCAGACTAACAAAGCTTAAAAAATAACAAGTTAAACAATGATGAGCCTTGTCAATACTCAGATGGTTGAACAATTAGGAACAGCAGATACAATAATTATTCTGAGATCAGTGTGGCAGATTAATCAAAGTTTAGTAAATCATAGCCGAAGATGACAGTGAAAAATTACAAGATGAAAGTTCAAAAATTGAGAAGCAATTGAGGAAACTCAGGATCTCAAGAGGAGAAATGTGATCTGAGTCTCTGAGAATCACAGCTCTGTAAAGAAATATTTACTAGATTTTATTATAAATTAGGAGTGCCTGGCATAGCAGCTATAGTAGGATTGACTGGTTGGTTGTTTGGGTTTTATGGCATATCAACCATTGTTGGTTATTTAATGCCAAATCCATTTTTATACAAATAATCAGTTCTATTTCAATGAGTACAGTTTAACTGTCGAAAACATTTCTATTTCAAGCTATTCAGTTTATTCAAACAGTTCTAATTCAGCTAATTCAGTTTAGTATGAGTACAGATTTTGCTTATACACAGTTAAATGTCAAAACACTTCTATATTAAACAATTCAGTTTAGTGTAAGTACAGTTTCAATGTCAAAAACAGTTCCATCTCAAATAATTCAGTTTAGCATAAGCATGCAGTTTAAATGTAAGTAAAGTTTATATGCCAAAAACATTTCTATTTTAAGCTATTCAGTTTAGTCAAACAGTTCTAATTGAAACAATTCAGTTTAACATAAGTATGCAGTTCTATTTAACCCATTGATAGGGCCCTATCAGGTGCTACCACTCTGGGCTAGAGTGGACCTGGGAGCAATAACAATGAAGGGGTGCTCCTCATTTCCCAAAGCGCCAGGATTACTGGAACCTTACCATCAGATTGTTTAGTGTCATATCAGGACACTCATTGGTGGGGGGTGTCTTACCTCTCTGCTGAAGTGCAGTCGGTGTATTCTATAGCCCCAGTGACCGGGCAAGTTATTGTAGAAAATAAATTTGACAAATTGATTTCATATCCTGGATAAGGTTGTTTCATTTCACTTCATACTAATTCCCTTGGCAAAGGTTTGAGTCCTTTTCTCTGAACTATAATTAAAATAATAGAGTAGCTTAAGCTCTTTAGTCTAATCTGCTTGACTATTTGGCAACCAACTAGCTATTTATTTTGCAACCAGTTTAAAAGAAGTAAAAACTCTGAATTCAAAACTATGGAGTAAGCAACTTTACCCCATTAAAACCTAAACAATTGCTCATAAAAACAAAGAAAGAGGAAAACAGCATATTGCCTACTTCCACTCCCCATGAAGCAAACAAACCATTACAAATACATTTTTTGTAGATTTTTATCACTTTACCAAAAATAAAAGAGAAAATTCTTATTACAGGAAAGCTACAAAGAATCATTTTTCTTTTCTTTTTTGGTTTACATTGGATGATCCTATTAATCAATCACTGAGATGAGCCCTAATGCTTGGATCTGTGAACAATCAACTTCCAATCCAATGATCTGCCCTCACAGATACTATTTAGTTATTTGCTTGAAGGTATCCCTTTTTGATACTAACATCACTAGGATCAGATCAAGGAGTTTTAAGATTAGCAATATGATGCTGAGGTGAGAGGAATAACTCAATGAAGATAGATAAATATCCTGCCCTTATAAGATTTGGGGTATGTTATATATTCAACACACTCATGGCAGCTGTTATGAGAAAAAAAAGGGGGTTGATTTTGAAATCAGCATAGCAATTAGTGCAGTGACATATTTTTATACTGGCAGCAAGGATGAGAAATGTGGGAGCAGGATTTGAAAAATTGGAACAGTCAAGACAAAGTTCCTATTTATATAAACAAACAAGTTACAATACTAGAAGAAATATCATATCCATTTTCTTAAAAAATGATTGAAAATAATTAACAATAAAAGCGTATGAAAATTTGTATAGTTAATAATAGCAATTAATTTTTTTTCAACCTTGTCATTGATAAAAGAGAAATAATTAAATCTGGCAAGTGTTAATGATTTTATAAACATTCTGAGGTGGTTGTTTATGTAGTGTAGTAAGTTTAATCTTTAGTGAGTGCACCATTACCTTGGCATTGTGTCACATTTAATAAATGAATATGAACAATCTGAGTAGAGTATAAAATATGACTATTACCATAGTAATTATAATTAATACTAATTATTATAATGATCTTGCAGAATTTGTATACTATACATCAAATGAATTTAGGGAGGTTTTAGTCTATCTTTGGAGTTTAACTCTTATGGGGAACAATAAGAAGGTTTTATTCATGATGGTTCATGGTAGTGGTAATCGGTGAACTGTTGGGTTCAGAGTTTCATATCTGACTTCTTTTTTTTCTTATCTCATTCACTTGTTGCCCTCTTTTGTTAGTGGGAAGCTGCAAGAATATTAAAGACAGAGGGAAAGAGACAAGGATACCTTTAAATTCAAACTTTATTTTGGGGTTTAAAGACTATTCTGTGGTGGGAATGTTTTCCTGTACCCATAGAAATAGTCACATCTCCTGGACAAGTTGTTGAAATATATCAGGGTCATTTTTTTATGAGTTATCCATTTGAAATTCATCATGTGTCCAGTAGATGTGTTCGGGAAGGTATGTTTAGCAGAGGCAGCCACAAACAGGAGACACAACCAGCTGGAACTTGGTGAGCATGTGTACTACCAAGGGAAACAAAGGTCCTTTGAATAGAAGTGATAAAAGCTTAGAGAATTTCTCTTTTGGCACAAGGAAGCGCCTCTTTTCAGGGGTGTGTGGATTTCACTTCCTGCCAGAGGTCTCCTGGTAAACTGCTATTTTTTAATCTATTCATTTTATTTTTCAGTCCTTTTTTTAATCCCCACACCATCACTGAGCTGGTTAAATTTGTGTGTACTAACAAACAGATACTAAATTAATTAGTGAAAATTGACAGAAATTGATATCACAAAGTTTTGTATACAAATAATAACTAAAACATTTTTTATCCATATTCACTATTTACTGGATTTGGATATATTTTGGCTTACATACAATCAAACCTATTCATGTAAGTCATTTAACTCAACATCATGTAGGAACAATGTTTTCAAATTTGCCATGACAATCAGATATTACCAAAGTGCAAATCAAAGAAATTGCTTTTTGCTATTTTGCTTTGTGGTTGAAACTGAAGTTTCACTTTCATTCTAAATTTAGAAAGAAGCTCCAGAAGCAGGTGATATATATGCTTCTCGCAGCTTTTATTTCTAATCAATATTTGAAATTTCAATTTGTTGGGTTTCTTTCAATTTAAGTCTTGGAATAATAAACAAAATCAATGTGAAATAATTAAACAAGATATGCAAAAGTATGAAAATAAAAGAAAGCAAGTGTGGAATAATTTTTTTAAGTGTCATCAAAATGTATTGAGATTTAATCTTAGAATTTAATCCAGTATGTTGCAGTTTAAGAATAAGTACACACCTTATATGTATATACACACACACACATATATATATATATATTGTGACGGCAAATTGACTAAAATCCCAAAACAGGACTTTTATTTTCGCACGTGTGAAGACGGGGCAGGTTGGCACTTGATCCCCTACATAATAAGTCCTCGTTCAGAGTTTTTCTCTCAGGCATATAAGAACTGGCATATTATGTGAGGGACTAATTTAGGGCCAGACTGACCGCCGCTGGCAAGGGGTTCCAAATTTCACACTATCCACTCACCCACCAGGCCGCTTTCACTTCCTTCCCCAAGATAATGGAAGAATATGGACCTATAGGTTTTAGTCATAATAATATTATATTGTAGTAGTCGGCAACTCCGGTTTCCCGTGTGATATTTTAAAGGAATTAATAGGACAATTCTAAGCAAGATAACATAAGGCGAATAGAAGCTGAAAAGGAAGCATGAAGTAACAAATTCGTAGAAGAACTGCAAAGAACAAACTTAGACCACGTGGTAACATAAAAATATATGATTCCTTTACTACAGTTATATACACTTTCAAAGTGTCAAAACATATAATAATTTGACAGTCCACGAATATAAATGTCTTTTCTTGACTTTTGTTTTTCTTGAAATTGAGAGAGAGAGAGTGGTATATAAAGTTTGGGTATAAAGGAGAAATGGCCCCAAAGTTACTTATCTTATTTTTCGATGGTGCTCCACTGGAGAATCTTTCTTCTTTCACGGGCTAATAGACTTTATTCTATTTTTTCACACTGGCTTGAAGAACCTGGGGTCCTTCGTGTCTCAGGTATTCTTTTGTCTTCAACCCGGAATACTGGCTATGGTTTGTCTGCCCGCTACGAACCCTGCTCAAAAACTAACCTTCTTATTATTTACATCCGCTGAGGGGAGGGAGTCCCCACTTCCGTTTTGGGGTCCCAGCCAATCATTTGGCTTCTCTCTTCTCCCCCTTGGTGTCCGGCAACCTGAGGTTACTAAGTACCAACATCTGGTCTCCCCTGTGTGACCCACATTCCTTCCTAACGGTCACTCTTTGACGGCTAGATACTGTTAATTCAAACACGAGGAGTAGTAATTTTATCTCCCTCCTCCCAGTGGGATATCACGTGACAATATATATATATATATATATATATACACATGTATGTACACACATGTATATACATGCAATTTTATTTTTGGTTACTGAGTTGTTGAAATTTATTTTGGGATTCAGTATTTCAATGTTGTAGAATTAGGTAATAAATAATACTTTTTCATATCTGCTTTGATTCTATAATGTTTCATGAGAAATAACAGTATATTGGTATCTTTGATTTAGAAGAAAATTAATTTTTATAAAAAGAATTGATTGGGTGTATTTATTTTTGGGTGATGCTATCATTAGTTATAAGACTAAGTACTTTCCTCATGAATGTTAAGATACAGCATTTTCCAGAAGAACTAGCAAATTTTGTAGCCCATATTTGGTAGAGAAAACCTCTGTTCACTTCTCATATTGATAAATCTTTACCTTCAAATGTCTTGTTTGCAGTTGGTCATTTTTTTTCCTCAAACCAATGCTAATAGATACTATCCACATTTAAATGTGGGTACCTGATAACCTGTGCCATTTCTGAAATATTCTGACCTAGTCTTCTAGTCATAAGAATTTCAGTTGCATTAAAGTCATTCAAGTCTTTCTTCTTACTTATAACTCTGTTATTAAATACATCAAAATAAAGAATTCAATGCTAGATTACCTGCATATATAACTCTGATTGTAAGAAGAAAGATTTGAGTGACTTTTATATAATTCAAATTCCATTTTAATGAAACAAATAAATAAAAACTTGTATTGTATGTCCAAAAAACTATTTTGAAGAAAATTAGCATTTTATTCATTGTTCATTTATGTCTTGGTAAATACAACTTCAGTCTCAATATATTTGATATCAGGTTGGTTGATTGGTTGGTTTTACAACATATCAGCTCTTGTTAGATTATTTTATGTTTAAAATCAGTTTAACAAACATGGTTGCTGATTACATTCAGTACTAAAATTTATCTTCATTTAATTTATTTAGAGAAAAACTATATACTTAGTTGAAATATCAGTTTTATGAGCCAATACAAGCATTTATATAGTTAAATCATTTTAAACATTGTCTCAACCATGGCTGTTTAACTCACAGACAGGACTCTAACAGATATTATCACTACAGGTCTGAGTGAAACTGGGAGTAATAGCAACAATAGTATGATTACACAAGAGCCTCTCATGTCATACACAAGACACTATTTTCTGTGGTGGGGGATATCTTACCTCTTTGGAGGGAATATAGTTGACATATTCTAAGTCTCACCAGCAGGATGGAACAATATCAGACAAAATACAAATGAAAGCAAACTTATTCCATATAGTCTATCTTTGGTGATTATAGTATTGTCATGTTTTGTCATATTTCAAAGTTCATAGATGATATTCCTTGATTTTTCTTGATTTTGGAAACTGACTATTCTCTGTTGTTAGAGAATATAAATTTTGCAAAAAAGATTTTGAGGAATTATTCTTAATGGTATTTATCATTTATATTATTTACATGATTCTGGTGATTGTCTTCATTTTGACTGTCATGCTCATAATGTTTTGGCCACTTGTACCCACTGGCCTTTTTCAGGTATTCCTTTCCTTTCTTTAGGAGTTAATAAATCTTACTAAATGCATTCTTTTGTTTCATTTTTAAAAACAATCATCTCATAGAAATTCAGATACATTAATAGCCTTTTTTATGGATTCTCCAAAGCATATGAAGCCAGGTATTTATGCTCACTCCAAGTCTGTGTCTGTGGATAATATAAAGAACAGATTAAATATCAAACCTTATTTACATCATTTTTGGATCATAATGCAGTTTACTTAGTGGGTAGAGTGTCCGCCAATGGTCTGGGAGACCTGGGTTCAATCCCAGGTTGTGTCATACCAAAGACTTTAAAATGGTACTTGATACCTCCTTGCAAAACACTCAGCAATATAAGGTACATATCAAGGGTAAAATGGAGCAATCCAAAGAAAGAAGTAGCGCCCTCCCCTACACCTTGGTGTAGTAGCTATGGAAAAGGGAACCTTCTGGTTGCTCTCGACTATGGTCACCAACTTTACTTTTACTTTACCCTGAAGAATTTTGAAATTCTAATCTTGAATCAGTCATCATCATTATTAATAATTTTGACAAATATTATCCTCTTAATTATTGGTATTTTGATTATGACATAAAACTACATTTAGTGGAGAGGCTTTTTTATTACCCCTTTGCAAGATATGCATTCATTGTATTCTAAGCCTCATCAATAGGGTGGAATAGAAACAAGAACTTTAAGCATAAAGAAAAATTTTGCTTAGTTTTTGAGAGTCTCTTTGTACACAATGTTTCTTTTTCTCCTATCTTTTGTAAATATTTAGTGTTGTTTACACAACATGTGAGTCTTACTAGCACTTGGTCCCTGACAGAATTTAAAAGCCATTCATTGTCAATCCTCCCTAGACAAAAAGAATATGATTTTATATGTTTTAACTGTGTTAATCAATGAATAAATGTCAAAATGGGCCAACTTTACTGAATTTCTTTGAAGTTTTTTTTTGTTACTCATGAACATCCAACATATAGCTAGCTATGTGAAAAACATGGATCTGATAGACTATATCATTTGGTATTTCTTATTAAAGGTCATCCCCTGTTGTAGGGCTTATAAACATAATTAAGGAGATAAGTAATTTTTAGTATGGTAGCCCAAATGAACAAAAAAGGGATAATGACTCAAGTCTATAATTTTATCGATATATATATATATATATATATATATATATATATATATATATATATATTATGAGAGTAATTCTCAAATCTAACTGATTAAACCCAGTCTTCCACCATTGTTGCTATATTCATATCAACCAATCAAAATCCATATTTTCATTAAAGCTTCAGTTTTAGTTTTCATATCTTAACTGAGGTGACACTGGTCAAAATCATCAAAACATGTCAGTCATCAAGCTGGTGGGTCAACTACACAATTTTACACAATCCTTTTTTGTTACCTACACATAAACATCCAAATTATAGTTGGCCATGTGCAAGAACATTGATCTTACATCATCTATCTCATCATTTATGAAATCAAAAAACCTTTTGTTGTTCATATCAAAGTCTCTGTTTGACCATGAATGGTATATTTTACCATCTGATGACCAGCAATTACCTAAAATGACCAGAGGTTAACTTCATATATTCAGCACTGGAGCCTGATTTTAAGTCAGTATCCATGAAGAAAAAAACTGAGCATAATAATTTTTAAAAATATTGAACAGATTCAGAAAGAATGGAAATGTTTGTGACACCTTTGGTAGTCTAATCAGTTAAATGATCATCCCTGAAAGACAAGGTTATGAGACAATACGGCAGGAAATATGGTAAATGTTTGTCAATGTGTGTGTGTGTGTGTGTGTGTGTGTGTGTGATAAATATTGCAAAAGGATTTTAGAATTCAATTTTTACCCCAACAGGAAGAAATGGCACTACATACTAAATCATTAATTACACATAAGTAAAAACTTCATGTCAATTTTATGAATGTAATTTATTAAAAAAATAAATATAAATATAAAAAAAAACAAATATATGAAATTTTAAAATATTTTTGACTTGTGACATTCTGCAGACACAAACACTTATTTATTCAACCATGTAAACATAAGGTCCTTTTCTGTTATGTGAATTTATCTTGTATAGTAACAACTATTTTTAATGGACAAGGTATTTTTTAATTGACAATAAAGATTGTAAAATAAACAGGTGTGATTCAATCTTGACCTCATAACTGGTGCAAATTACTACACCAGCAAATGTCTCTCTTTCTCTCTCTCTCTCTCTCTCTCTCTCTCTCTCTATATATATATATATATATATATATATATATATATATATATACACACACATATATCATCAAGTCGCGCTGCTAGCATGGATCTCCTGACCCTCTCTCACCACCCATCTCTATTGTCCATCGCTCCAGGGAGGTCTTCCAGGCTACATCCTGTATTGGGACAGAGCTATTAAAACAATCATTTAAAAAGTATTTCATAAATCAAGTGTTCAAATGCTGGTCAGCAGAGCAATATAAAAACTAAAATGAATTTAAATTTCTCATCAGTTTTGTTTCATTACTAATAGTTTCATGTTTTCTATATCATCCATTTCTTTGCCAAAAAGTTTCAACTGCTGATAGCATTTTCTATTTTATGAAAAACATATGAAACTATTAGAATTAAAAATAAGAAGGTGTGATTTAAATTCTTTTTAGTATATATATAATACAGCCAATTTTTATTTGAAAGTATACCCCTAAAAATTCTTTATAAAATGTTAATTTTCTTCTAAACTGAAAAAATAACAGAATTTTTGATTTCTACAATCAAAATGGATATCATTTAGTATTATTTATTACCAAACTTGTCAGCATTGAAATTCTGTAATGAAAAATAAAATTGCATAAATTTATCTAAAAGGAGTATTATTTTTCACTGCTGCATATTCATATTATTGACTGGCACTGTAGTGTTTAGTAATAAATAATACCTGATAATATCCATTAGATTGCATAATATTCAACTAGAAATAAAATCTTTGATTTAAAAGAAAATTGACATTCTATAAAAAATTCTTTGTGATGTATTTAAAGATGACTGATAATCTATCTATCTATCTATCTATGCAAAACAAAAACTGACATCTTTTACAGCTGTCTAAAGTCATAGATAAATCTCCTTTTAAGACAAAGATTTTTTAGCAACTGTTTTGATATATATTTTAGCTGAAATTCATAAACCAACTTCTATTTATCTTTAATGGGAACACAACATTTTTTATCAGAATATTTATAGAGAGCAAATTCTTCAAAGTAAAACCAAAAGTGTGCAAGATACTCTTCTATTACTTCACCATTTTTTTTTAACTTGAATGCAGAAATCTAACTTAAACAGCTGATTGTAGAAAGGGTTGATTTTGATGCAAGGATTGATGGGAGGTAATATTTAAAGGTCAGGTGTCTTGATAGAGGTGGTGGGGAATAAAAAGATTCAGGTGTTTAGGGTAGCACATTGTGAAGGATTGCAGAGAGATCTCAGCAACATAAATATGATATTTCAAGAAATAAAGAATTTTTTTTTAAATTGTAAAGTCAGATACGCAAGTTCGGCTGGCCAGTCTGGGAAAGGAAGCTTTTATCGGAAGAATCTGAAGGGCTGACAGAACATAGGAAAAAAAGACTGATAAAGTAAAAACAGCAGGGAAAGAGGAGAAATATAATGTAGAACTTAGAAGAAAGAAGATGATTTTTCAAAAATAAAAGAGAAAGAGAATGAGGGAAAAGAAAATGGAAAGAAAGAGAAGAGAAGGTGGAACAGGAGAGGGGTATGGAAAAGGTGTGGCTAGAATATCAGACCAGAGATATTGCTTATATGGTTAGGGTTAGGGTAATATAGTTGAAGAGAAAATGTGAAAGAATGAATCAAGTAAGAATAGCGAAAGAAATTTGGGTGTTCGAAATCAAATTTTATCTCATATTGATTCATCAGATCCTGATATACTCTCAAATTATCACACACACACACACTCACACACACATGTATATTTGGGCACCAGTTTTTTATTAAAGCATGTTTGGTTAAAAAGAATAGACAAGAATGTATGTATGAATTTTAAAAGAAAAGTTTTTACACATAAATCCAGATTGAATGAATGTAGAAATTATCAGAAAAAATCAGAGCTTTGAGAGGTTTCAGCTATGATGCTGGTCATTTTCAAGAATTGGGCAAATTGTTATTATTGGATGTCAACCAGATTACTTTTCCTTGTCTGAAGTCATTTAAAGAATGGTATGAACTAAATTTATATATATATATATATATATATATATATATATAAGTTGTGGTCGAGGGTGACCCAAAGGCTCCCTTTTTGATAGCTACTACAACAAGGTGTAGGGGAGGGCACTACTCCTTTCCCAGTATTGACCCACTTTACTCTTGATCCGTACCTTATTATGCTGGAGGCATCAAGTACCATTTTTTGAGTCTTTGGTATGACACGACCTGGGATTGAACCTAGGTCTCCCGGGTCATTGACGAACACTCTAACCATTATGCCAATGTCCGGTGTGTATATATATATATAATGCTTTACAAAAATATGAAAGGTATGATTCACTCACTGACTTCTTTGAATATGTTTATAATCTGCCCAGATTATGTATAAATAATGTCAATAGATCTAATAAAGGAAAATGGTTTCACATTATGAAAGGCAAGAAGCAGATGACATCCCTCATAAATAATAAAAAGCACAGATGACACAGATGATCTTGTGCTTCTCCCACATACACTAGCCAAAGCTGAATCCCAGCTGGATAGCCTGGAGCAAGCAGCACTAGGCATTAGCCTCTATGTGAACACAAATAATACAGAGTTTGTGTTTCAAACAAGGAGGAGCCATCTCCATTTTAAGTGACAAACCTCTGTGACTAGTTGACATATCTTGGCAGCAATATCTCATCTACTAAAAGCAATATCAATATATGCATAGCAAAGAAGTGGACTGTTATTGAGACATTTTTGATCATATGGAAATCTGATCTCTCTGATAAAACAGGATGGGATTTCTTTAAAGCAATGGCTGTGTCAATACCACTGAACAGATGCACCACTAGGACTTTAACAAAACCCATGGGAACTACACAAGAATGCTACATGCTGTTTTTAACAAATCCAAGAAGCAGCAGCCATTAGAACAGTAGCTATACGGCCACTTACCTCTCATCTCACAAGTAAGAAAAACAAGACATCCTTGGCACTGCTGAAGAAGTTATGACAAACTCATCTTCTCTAATGGATTCCTACACATGGACACACTAGTGTTGGCCAACCTGCAGGGACTTACATACATCAGCTCTGTGTGGACACTTTACACAGTCTAGAAAACCTACTAAGAGTGAGGGATGATAGGGACAGAGGGTAAGAGATAATTAGGGAACGCAGCATGACTTGATAAAGATAATGATGATAATAAAATCAAACAATTATTTCCTAATATTTTGAAATTGAAACAGAACTTGTATAAAACCTAAAATGTTAAGCTAAAAAAGTCCACAAATAAACACATGAAACTATAAGTAATAGTGTTTGATTCCATTTGTAGACTTTTTAACTTTATATATATATATATATATACACATATATATATGTATAAAGTAAGTAAGTAAAGTTGGCGACCATAGTCGAGGGTGACTAGAAGGCTCCCTTTTCAATAATTAAGGGAGGGTGCTACTTCTTTCCCTGGACTGCTCCACTACCCTTGATACATATCGTATATTGCTAAGTGTTAAGCAAGGAGGTATCAAGTACCATTTTTAAAGTCTTTGGTATGACGCGACCGGAGCATTGGCGAACACTCTACCCACTAGCTCATGAGCCAGTTAAATATATACATATCATCATGTCATGCTTCAAGTACGGATTTGCCTGACTCTCTCATGTCATTCATCTCTATTATCCATCACTTCTTCTAGATTACATCCTGTGTCCATATAGAGCAGTTGTAGATAAGTTCTAGTTGGTCGTCCAACACTTGCAACGTTCATATGAAGGGGTCCATAGGAGAACGTCACTTATGAGTTCGTCCTTACTTCTCCAACAGTATCCTGCATATCTTGTTCGATTTATTTGGATGGTTTTAGAGATGGGAGGTAGGTGGCCGCACAGCTGTTTGTGGAATATTGCTTCCTGGATTTGTTTGATATAGCTTGAAGTATTTTTGTGCAATTCCCATCTAGCTTTTTCTCTATACACTTAGTCAGCATCCATGTGGAGCATCCATATAGCAGAATTAACACCACCACTAAAGCATAATTTTTCCAAACAATAGTTGTGTCAATTCTACTATATATATATATATATATATATATATTTAGTCATAAATAAGTTCATCCCTATCAATAAGAAATTTATTTTCTTCTATACCAAAGACACTAACATTTTATTATTTCCAGTGGAACATTATACGATCAAAATGGATGTTATTTGGTATTATTAATTACTAAACTCTACAGTACTGAACCTTTTAATTAAAAATGAGAATATATAGCAATTACAAAAAATGTATACATCTTATATATTGAATAAGTATGTAATTCTATTTTGGTTAAAAGACATTTCTTTAGGAATAAGGATCTCTAACAATAAACAATAATAAGGATACCATATTGTTACAGGATGTAATTGATTGTGCAAAATTTGAATATCCAAACTTAAAAAAAAATAACATTATTTCTCTTACTAAAATAATTATTTGCATTTTATTCAATATAACTAATTAGGTTTATTTGGTGGTTCTTAAAGCTGGAGATGTAAAATGATTACATGGTATTATTACTTAGTTAACACATGCTGGACTTTCTTTTTTACTTTTCGGTCGGGTCTTGTATTGTCACTCTTTGTTTTTCCTCTTTTTGGTTGGATGTCCTATTGCTGTTTCTGTTTTTCGACATTTTTTCATCTTGTTCTCACTTTCTTGTTCTTTTGTCTTGGTCTGTCTCTATGTTTTCTGTCAGAAGTTCCAGGGTTGTTCTCGTTTCTCCTTTCCTTCTATTTTCCCCTTTCTCTATCTTATGAAATAATGGCCGTTTGTATCATTTTTTTACTGAGTGGCTGTCTTTTCTCTTCCATTCTTCATCGTTTAGTGGTGTGTTGTGCCACGGAATATCTTTCCCTAAACCCAGGTGAGAACTCATGTCCAAATAAATCAATATTACATAGCATTATGAGATCACAAATATGAATTGATGTTACATTTTTCAAATAAATGACGGATCCGTTGTTTCTTTACATACAAAAAGTTTATTAGCCGACAAACATTTCATAGCAGCAATCATCAAAACATGAGAGAGAGAGAGAGAGAGAGAGAGAGAGAGAGAGAGAGAGAGAGAGAGAGAGATAATGTGAAATATTAGTTCTTACATAGAAACCCAGTGAGATTCATTGGTAGTAGACGAACGATCAAAACATTGACTTCCATTTCTTCACCCTACTTGTCCCTTCACCCACAAAGGCCCCAAATCTCTGAACTCAACCGACTGTCTCTGACTCTGAACTTTGAACTCGACTAACTAAAAAACACCAATTTCTCCTGCTTATATGATATATTAATTATTCTCCACAGCTAATAATGATTAGAACACGTCATTAACTTTTAGTGTTACGTCATCTTAAGTCAGCCGATATGAGTTCAATTTGATTAACATCCTGTCAACAACCACATGTTCAAAACAAAACCCTATTATGAAATTGTTGGAACGGTACAACAAGTGCATTGCAGCCAGAGGAGATTACATCAAAGGGGACAAGAGTTTCATGTGTGTACTATCAATAAAAGTGCCCATACAAAAAAGTCTGGAAACTTATTTAATGATGCTTGTATACTTCTTTGTCAATGATAAACAAGTTTATTCATTCTGGTAGCATGGAATTCTGAAGTTCTAAAATTGATGAATTCTTCAAAAAGTTCTCTACATGCTTGAAAAGTGGCAGTTGATTAGAGAGGTCCAATTTCATAAACATGAATTAGTTGAATATTTGTCTTTAGTGCTCAGAAAAATTTTGTTTTCTCTCCAAATTGCAAAGTTGCTCGTGCAGCAAGTCTCCACTCTTTTCAATGTTAAAAGGTGTCCTGGTTATGACACTACCTGTATCTGGTGGTGAGGCTTCAGTTCTAGAGATTTGGGGAGTGTAGAGCACTTCTTCATTGCCATTACTTCCTGTTCCACTCTGATCTGGACAGGTAGTACCTGTTTGAGTCTCATCTCTGGGTTAAATAAATCTGTTTGAGATAACAAAGTTTTTACCTGTTTAAAATTATTGTGAATATACATTTTTGTACTGTATATTGGAGACTATAACTGTTAAACAGACTTTGGCATAAAATAACCCAGCAAAAGCCATAAAACCAACCAACCAACCAACTTAAATATTTTGACAAGAATTTCTAGACTAAGGATGAAGACATCATTGGATTACCTTAAGGACATCAGCTCCAGATATTTCCTCAGGGTTGACTCCTAAGGCTTTTTCCATAAGTAAATATGACCACAAGATTTGAATTTAGAGTTGTCTCTCTCTTAGACTCATTGCCAACCAAGGCTAGAGAGCCCAGTTTGTCAACCTATTATACCTGTAGCTGTGATATAGTGGGGTTTGAAGAAGAGATCAATGCAAGCCTTTTCTTAAGAGCATTAGTACAAAGGGAGCAGAAACTCTCTTATCCAGAATACAAATCAATCCTGACAATTCCATTTTTCTGTGCTGTTAGGCAAACTACAACTTCTCAAAACTATCTAAAAGATTTTCAGTGCTGACCTTCAAGACACACTGGGAGTTCTTCTTCACTTGAAGGATTGGTGTAACATGTAACATATTTCTCTCTCCTGTGAATCATTTAGTAAATTACAGCATGAAATCAATTTTTTCTCAGTCAGTTAATCAATGACTGAAGGAAAAAATAGACAGCAGAATCCTTTGGTTAAGAATCTATACATGCTAATGAAAAGCCAAGTCTGAATGAAAATGTCAACTTTTTTCATTAGGTTTGATTTTTTTTAATACCATGAGGAAGAGTCTATGTTTTCAGGTATTATCTAGCAAGTCTTGAAAATCATTGGAATAAAGTTTGTTCTTTTCTGGGTGCTCCATAAAGCTGACCTTGTGTCAAAGTTAATGTAGTCATATTCTATGAATTAATCACACTCATCCTTTATTAACTAATATTTTGTTCAGTTTTATTTCAATCACATTTTTTTTCATCTAAAATGGTTCAAAATCATCCCTGGGTGCTTATATGTAAACTTGAGTTATCTGGTAGATTAATTTTTACCCTGGGTCCATACTTGTCTCTACCCTACCACTTTAAGGCTGTAATATCAGAAGTATGTTATCTCTTCAATGCCATTACTCCCAGATCCACTCTGACCGGTAGTTAAGGTCTTATATATAGTTCAAATAGATATGTTTGAAAATTACTTGTATTAAATAGGAAGATTTGATACCATATAATGGTGTGCAAATTATTTGTATTAACAATAGCTATTTGAAGCTAAAATTGTTTATTAGTATTAGTTATGTGAAACCCTATCATCATCATCATCATGTCGTGCTGGTAGTACGGATATCCTTGACCCTCTCTTGCCACTTTTCCCTATTGTTCATCGCCTCAGGCAGGTCTTCTGGACAACATCCCGTATCCTCACATAGTTGCTGAATGTATGTTCGTGCTGGTTGTCCTGCTTTTGCACGGCCATGTGTGGGGGTCCATAAGAGTACATCACTTATGAGTTCGACCCTGCTTCTCCAGCAGTATCCTGCATGTCTGGTTCGTCTAACTTGAATAGTTTTCGTGATAGGAGGCAGGTGGCCGTACAGTTGGTGTCTTGTGGGGTGTTGCCGCCAGGACTTGTTCAAGATTGCTCGCAGCATTCTTGTGTAATTGCCGTCTAGCTTCTTCTCCAGCTGTTTTGTTAGAGTCCATGTAGTGCATCCATATAGCAGTATTGATGTGACCGCTGCCTGGAAGAAACTGCATTTCATTTTATCGGTTAGGTCTGATTTCCATATAATCGATAGCCTATTGATAGCTGTCCATGCTTTCGTTAACCTCGTGTCGATGTCCTTTTCTGTTGATGCGACGCTGCTTCCTAGGTAAGTGAATTTGTCTACTAGTTTAAGAGGGGTTCCGTCTAGAGTGGAGATGTCCCCCGTTTGATTATAGCACATATATTCCGTTTTGTGTGCATTGACATAGAGGCCTATACCTACAGCTGCTCGTTCCAAACTATGCAGTAGTGTTTCGGCTTGGTTGGGTGTATTTGCCAGTATTGCTATGTCATCGCCGTAGTCGGCGTTGGTAATTGTTTTTGTGGGGTACCTTCTGCTTCTTTTCTTTGTCAGCTCGAAGCCGTTCTCTCTGATTTTGTCAATCAATGTTCTAAGTATGTAGTCTAGACAAATGAAAAAGAGGTATGGAGCTAGCGTGTCCCCTTGTAGTACTCCTACTACAATGTCGAAGTATTCTGTATCTCCATAGGAATACTTGAAACCATATAACTTTTTTGCGAAGAAATGATTATAGACAAATAAGAATACACAATTTTAAAAAATGAAATGGAACATTGAAAATATAGTTATGACTGTAATCAAAAATTTAGAAAGGGATAAAATTTTGGCATTGAATAACCAATAAGGAATATGACATTAAACAAATAACCAATAAGGAATATGCCATTAAACAAATAACCCAAACCATATATCACCCTTTATACTTGATATAGGTGATGATTTCTACTTTGTAATTTGTCACTTTATATTTGATATTCACACTTTAGAAAAAATTACTTTAGATTTAGTTTAGAGCTTCAAATTAAAAAAAAAGGTTTGTAATTGCAATTCTGCAATTCTTTTTCAAAGACAAAAAACAATTTTAGCAAATTCTCTAAAATGAAGATTGCACTCTTCATTGCCGTTACTCCCAGCTTCACCCTGACCCAGAGTAAGAGTACCTATTAGAGTCCTATCTATCGGTCAAATAGATTGAAGATGTTAAGAATGATTTTGAACTACAACGATACATTACTTCAGTAAACATTGATACAAAGGTATGCATTTAGTTACTTGAGTTCAAATCCTGGATATGGCTGTTAGCATTTCACTTTGCACTGGTGCCTTTGGAAAAAGGCATGAATTCACATCAATTCTTCTTTTGGTTACTAATAAGGACCTTAAGAGAAGGAAAACCAGCAGTACTCTGCATAAAAAAATAGAGGATAGGGACTACGGTCTCTTATAGAATGTGTCCTCAGGTGGCGAATAGAGGAATGGTCTCCAAGAAGATTAACTTCTAGTCAAATAAACAGCTATGGACCAACTACCTTCATCAACCTACAGTACTAAGTATGACAATCATAGCACACCTTTGGATCATAACAGATGAAACAGTCCAGTGGAGAGGGTCTTTTGCAAGTGAAATTGCCCTGGTAAAAAATATTGTAAATAAGTATGAAGTATTTAAAAATATGAATACCATTTAATTGCTTTCAAATCATTAACATTAGCTAGAAATACTTGTGAACTAATAATCTATTTTAGATAGGAATAATAACTGAAAATCATATAAAAGTTTTTAAATTATTAGCATTAGATGAGAATAGTTAATTGAAGATATATAAGTGTCAAAAGATTATTATAAAAATGGGAAGTTACTTGAATTGTAAGCAAATTATTTGCATTAAAAATTGTTAATTGAAACTATAGTTGTTTACAAATACATTTTATTACATAGGAATAGTTACTTGAAGCCATATAATTGCTTACAACAAAACTGACTTTGATATTAAATAATCTAACAAGTGATGACATGCCTTTAAAACCAATCTACCCACGAGAAAACTTTTAAAATCCAGAAATAATCATTGCAAAAAGAAAAGAAAGAAAATACATTTCAGTCTTTTGCAGTCAGTGTTATTTAACACAAAATATCAACAAAGTCATTTTGATTCAGAGGTAAAACACATGATTAAATATGAGACATTCTGTCTCTCCAAGTCTGATATATCAAGTTGGTGAGGTTTATTGTCATGGCTTTTAGAGATTATAAAAACTGACTTAAACCTGATTTCAAGTGTAAAAAAGCCAATTAAAACTGATATATTTGAAAACTAAGTAACTAATACTCAGATAGTATACATGTTAGTAACATTGATTTGTTTTATTGTTACTTTTAGTATCATTGTTAGTCTGTTATGAGTAAATATTAAGAATTTTTATGAGTTTTCAGTGGTTAGTGAAAAAGAGAGCAGAAAGGAAGTTGCCTGCATTCAATTGTAGTTAAAATTGTTGTCACACTAAGTATCAAACTTTTAGTAAATTCTAGTTAAAGTACTGGTGTGTCAGCTTCTTCTTGGTGATTATTTTTCTTTTTTTCTTTTCTTTGTTTTCATTCTTTTCTTCTCCATTTTGTTCTTTTTCTTCTTGTATCTTTTCTTCAACTTGACCCTTTTTTCCCCCTTTCCTTCCTTCATTGTTGTCCAGCTTGTTCTTTATTTTTCTTCATTTTGTTCCTTTTCTTATTTTTCTTCATTTTGTGCATTTTCTTAATTGTGGTTCCTTTTCTTCATTTTATTCTTTCTTTTCTTCGTTTTGTTTGATATCATTTTTTTACATGTTTCCTTCATTTTCTGTCTTTTTCTTCATTTTGTTTCTTTTTTCATTATGTTCCTTTCCTTCATTTTTATAGCTTTTTCTTTAATTGATTCCTTTCTTTCATTTTTGTCTTTTTCTTTATTTGGTTCCTTTTCTTCATTTCCTTTCATTTTCTTCCTTTTTTGTTTTGTTTATTTTCTTTATTCTGTTTTTCTTCTTTTTGTCCTTTGTGTTTTTTCTTCATTTTGTTCCATATTTTGAGAATTTTGTTCCTTTTCTTCTTTTTGTTTCTTTTTTTCAGTTCTTTTTATTAAAATTCAGTTGCCTTTCTTCATTTTTCCTTTTTGTTCTTTTTCTTCATTTTGTACCTTTTCCTATTTAAAATATTTTCTTGATTTTCTTTCTTTTGTCCCTTTTTTCTTTTTTTTTCTTTCTGTTCTTTTTTTTAAAATATAGTTTCTCGTTTTCATTTTTCCTTTTGTTCTTTTTCTTCATTTTGTTTTTTTTTTCTTCTTTTTATTTCTTGTTTTTGTTCTTTCTGTTCTTTTTAAAAAATTTTGTTCCTTTTCTCTATTTTATCCCTTTTTTCTTTTTCTTTCTTTTCTTCATTTTGTTTCTTTCAGCACTTTTAAAAAAATTTTTCTTCCTTTTCTTCATTTTGTACCTTTTCTTCTTTTTGCTCATTTTATCAAAATTTAGTTCCTTTTCTTCATTTTTTCTTTTTGCTTCTTTTCTTCATTTTGTTTCTTTTCTTCATTTTAAGTCATTTTCTTCATTCTAAACCTTATTTTTGTTCTTTTTCTTCATTTTACTCCTTCTCACTGCCTTTCTTCATTTTAATCCTTTCCATTTTCTTGTCCTTTTAAACTTCTTAGTCTTTAACTTTTTTCTTTTTTTACATTTTCTTACCATTTTATTTTTCACTCTAAAAGCCTTTCATCTTCTTTCTTTTTTTCATTAAAGAGGCTTATCTGAGGAAAGTGCCAACAAAACAAAGGAGAATCAATCTCAAACCTTTCACATTCTCATCTCATAATTCTTGCCAAACTCAAATGGAAATATTGTTGTGTGAGCAATATGAATAATTTATTTGGGTAGTGTAATTTTGGTTTAGCCTTGTTTTATTAGGATTCGAAAAGAATTATCATGTTTCTTTCTCTCAGTTATTAATTAAATGTGGACTGTTTAATGTTTTAACTGCTATTATCAAGTTTAGAGGAGAAACCAATTTGTAGAGAAAGTTAGACTCCACACATCATATAAAATAGTTGCTTGCAAACTTAGGATGACTAAAGGAAAGTTAGTAGATCTATGATATGCTGAAATAAATGACTGAAATACACAACAAAAAGTTGTGGAAATTTTGAACTTTGTAAATGAATACAGGTTTTATTAAAAAAAAAAAAACTTTTCAGAAATATTCAGTCTTTCTGTCTTGAGCAGTTTGAATATTCATTTTTGGTAATTGGTCTTTGATATTGTGGGGTTAGGTGTTCCTTTCAGAAGAAATTGATTTTAATTCTTTTGGTATTGTCGGTTGGGTATAGAATAAAATGAAACTCGATCTAAGTTGACTGTATTTTTGTTTTCCTTGGTTACCTTTAGTGGTAGCAGAAGCTTGGCTAGAGTCAAGCCAAAACATGACCGTTAAATCTCAAGTTTGGAAAGAGAGAGATTTTACGATAAGGCCTTTCAAACGAAAACGAAACCAGAAGAGTACTGCTCAGTCAAGGGCAGACAATCGTGCATTATTAAGAATATTTTATTCTATTATGTTTATTTTTAGTTTGTTTTCACGATTATCAAAAAATGTCTGTATCATCATAATTCTTCCTCGGATCTCTGATTTTTTCAGTCGCTTTCCAGGTACTCTAGTAATTATGAGCATGACTTTTACTTTCAAGTGTCACAATTTTAATTGTTCTTGAGCAAGGTCTTACTTTACACATTCAGTTTCTCGCAGGCGCTTTTTGAAGTCCTGAAAGAACACAAGAAAGTTATATTATTCCTTTTTCAGAAATCTTGCAAGTTTTATGAATGGACTGATATCGAGTTAGGAATATTAATCAACCCTCATAACGAAACTAAGACTCGAACCTTGGGAGTGGGAGGAGAGTTAGAGAAGAAGTAACGCTGAAGTCTCGACACCGATATTTATTTCGCATTTTACTTGGGTTGTGTATTTTTTTTCTTTCCGTATTATAGGTCTCATCAGGTGTAAGAAAAAAGCATGTCCTTATTTGTTTGTTTTTACAACTAAAAATATTCCGTTAAAATAAACTGTACCCCTTTGGCAGTAAAGCAAGATTTGTCTAACCTCTCATATCATTTGCAAAATATACCGGTAAGATTTAGTAGTAGTAATAGTAGTTGTTGAAAAAGCTTGTAAAGTGAACTATTACTACTACTACTACTACTACTACTTAAAAAAAACTTAACTATCATAATCATGATCAACCTGTGAGTTATGTTGAACCAAGTAGCGATTTTATAGAAGCACAAATCAGCAAAAGAAACCTATTCCCCACGTCTAGTTACCATCAGCAGCAGTCAAATAAAAATAAAAGCAGCGATTAATATATATTATTTGGTGATGACGGTACTATAGTAGTTGTAGTAGTAATAATAATAATAATCGTACAATTATCGTAGTAGTAAAATAGTAGTAGTAGTGAGGTAATAGTCACAGTTAAAAAGCGCCCCACACCAGCTAACACACCCATGTAGACAAGACAATCATGAAAGTTTACATAAACACATTTTCGAAACATCTTATAAAACACAAACAACTGTTGTTCAATACCACTTCGACGAATAAAAGTATCTGTTCAATTTGAAATGTCTATATACGAGCACATGCTCTCGCACATGCACCCATAGATCTACGCGACACGTACACACACAGATACATACATAGATACATACATACATACATACACACGCACGCACGCACCTACTCGCGCACATGCACATGGAAAACATCCAGTTGGTTGGAGAGAGAAAAAGAGAGAAAGATGTAAGGTTTAAGAAAAAACCCAGCACTTGTCGAAGCTGTGTCGGACTAAAGAGAAAAAATAATAGCTATTATATTATTATTTATTTAGGTTTAAAAAAGCATTTTTTTATTCATTAAAACCCCCCCAAGAAAAATCGGACAAACAGTGAATTAACACCGGAGAAACAATAAACATGCACTATGAAGAGGAATTCACATCGTTCCTATCTGTGTATCATGGTCGTTTTCTTACTCTATAGAATTCCGGATAGTTTACAGACTTTACAAGGAGGTAAGTATTCATATCGTTTTTAGTGTTCAAGTAAAGAAAGAGAAATAAAAGAATAGAAAATTTTGATTTTAGGCAAAGCAAAAAAAAAAAAAAAAAAAAAGTAAAGAAAAATATTGCTTTAAATTAAAAAAGTTATTACATACCTAGATTACAAATTTTCAAAAGTGAAAAAAAAAAAATTAAAAATTAAAAAAAAAAAAGCTAGCAAACAAAACAAACAAACAAACACCAAAACACCAGGATTTGTTACCTATTTCACTAAGATCACTTTAAAGAAAAGGAAAAAGTAATTTATACCTAGGTAAAACAAACGAACAAGAAAAAACAAAACCCAAAATAATTATGCTTTTTTGAGGTGGGGGAGACAATGTGGGCTGTAGTTAAAATTTTTGTTTGTAAATTTATCAACCTATTTTACACTTATATAACTAGGTGTCCTATTCATTACACAGGTCCTATCTTTTACACTTACATTATTTTTTGCATTTGTCCTGTGCTGCTAAAAACAAGAATTCAAGAAAATTTCGCTTTTTGAAATATTTATCATCGCTTGTTTAAAAGGTTTTATATTAAAATTCCCTTTCTTGACTCTTCTTATTTCACGTCCGACTGACTTTCATCTTCAACCAAACTCCAAATATGAGCATGCAAAAAAAAAAAAAAAATGTTGTCAGTATTTTACTAAAGCCTATATTAAAAATGCATATTACGCACCTGATTAATAATAATACATTTTTGTGTCTTTTAGTTTTAAGTTTATGTTGTTATATTCCAAAAATGGTAAAAATGAAAGTCTGTAAGTCTTCTGGAAAAGGTCCCATGCTGTTTTCAAAATTATTTTATTTATTTATTTTACTGATCAGGTAATTTCTTTTCAACGACACCCCACAAATCATACTCTGGGGGAAGAGAAAAAAGCCTCACATTCTTCACTTTGTTTTTCACTCAATTTCGATTTAAAAGCCAACCTCCAGGCCACCTACCCGTAATCAGCATATCTTTCTATTTTACTCTTCTTTTTGTTATATATTTTTCATTTCATTGTATACATATTTAAACACACCCGCATTGAATTCTTGAAAATGGTTCAATAAGCAGTGCAAGTAGTTTCTTCTTCCTCACAAATTCACAATCATTTTTGATTAATTGGAAGCAAAATAATTATCATCAACTCTTATTGCTACTTCCTTCTTCAAATTTTGAAAAGGTAATTTTTGTTGATAAATATTTATTTCTTCAAAACAAAACTTAAAAAACAAAACAATAGCAAAAAGAACAAAACAAAACCTTTTTCATTGCATGGAATAAAAAAAAAAACAACATATTCCTTTCACATTTAGAAAATTGCTTTTTCTTTTACGACCCAATACACATGGATTTGTGTTCAGGATGAACACAAGTTCTCAGTTTTATTGCACAGTCATACACAAAATATTTGACAACAGTAAAAACTCAAGTACTTGTGTTATGTTTACTATTTAATGCAGACACACGTGTGTTTTTTGCACACATGAGCACAGTTTGAAAAAGTAAAACATTTGCTTTTTATAAATGTTTCTTTTTTTTTTCTTTTTTGCTCTTTTAAAACATGTTTAAAACATATTTTGTTTTGTGTTCAACATCTGATTAAGGAAAAAAAAAGGAGGTGGAGGCTGCCTAATACACACAGATAGAATTTTAGTTTTCCTTCAAATTAAATAGTTTCTTTTTTTTTTTTTTCATCATTGTGAAAAAAAAATTGGACGTTTGAATTTCTGGCTGTATTTTTCAGGAACTTATTGCATATCTCTTTGATTAGGACTGTATATTTTTTTTTTTTTTTTTTTTACATGAAAAATAAGTTGAAAATAAAGATACCCTCCACCCCTCCAAAAAATACGCGATGTTGGTGTGCGTGTGTGCGCGTTAAAAAAAGTGAGAAGAAATATAAAGCCTACGAAAATTATTAGTCTAAATGTCTGACTCTGACTGACAGCCCCACCCACTAGTAACACTGACATTAATGTGTGTGTATGTGTGATTCTTTCTTTGATCCGAACTTGATTCTATCACTCCAGCCTTGTGGCTGAAGTTGTTGCATGTTGTACCTGCTTCGGAGTCGGTATTGGTCGAGATCAGGTAGAAAGTTTTAAAAAATGGGGGTGTGAAGGTAAGAAAGACGCAGGCTCTCCATTTGGCGCAAGACGATCTTATCTCACTATATTTTCCTTATTCTTGACCGAGTCTCTTTTCTAAAAAGAACCCCCATTACTAAAAACCTGAAAAGTTTGTTCCAACATTCTTGATCTTTCGACTTCATAATAAGAAAGATTATAAGAAGACTAAAAACAGTAGCAAATAACTGTAGGGTGTCGGCTTTCACCTTCTGTCGACAGGAAAGATTTGAAAACAACGTTAGTCATTAGTTTTTTGTTAAACTGGAGACTTCTGCATTCAGGATAATTTCGAAATATTTGAATATTAAGAGATATACGTGACGCTTCTGTCTTTTTCATTCTTCTCAAAGACACAAACACGTTTCAGTCGAAATATTAAAGAAAAGTGCGTATTTGTTGAAACTCGTAATTTTACATAAAAAAATCAATTGATTTAATATTATTTTATTTTTGGTAAAAAAAATACTCAAACATTTTCTTTGGAAATAGATATTTCCCCTCTGTCTTACTCTCTCACCTTCTTTTTCTTTTATACACCACACACGAAGAAGAAAAATGGCAAAAGGTGTACCGAGGAAAGCTATAAGTGTCTGTACCTACCTATCTATCCATCTTGCTAGCTAGCTTGCTAGCACCTTTACTTATTTCACATCTCTTTATTTTGTAGTATGTCTAGTATTTGTACACACCTATGAATACTATTTTTCAGATTGTTCACATACACACATAATCGATATATCGTATTTTGACACTCGAACAATATAAAGTTTGGTATTTTGTTTGTATTTAACACAACTGAAAACTTTAACAGCTGCAAAGACATCGACGTCATCAAAAACTACTTGTTGAAATATTCTCCAAAAAGCAATAGTAGTAGTAACCACAACAACAACGTAAAAAAAAAAAGGAAACTAAAGAGAGTTACAAACAAAATAACAATCCTTTAACATTTAATTTGGTAATTAAAAAAAGGGTTAAAATAAGTAAAGACTGGTCTAACCTTTATATTTGGTATTCTAAAATTGTTTGTATACCATTACTCATTCATATACTTGTAAAATTTACTATGGTACACATGGTTAAGTGATATGAACACTTGATGCTGTCAGTTTAAAACAATTCATACCGTTCGTACATCCGGGTAGATTGCATAAAAAATGCATCACTTCCTTTGGTCTGAAAAAAAAAATCATTCTTTTTTTTTTTTTTTTCTCTTTTGGTGCTTTCTTTTTAGCAGATGAACTAGAAATAACTGCAGGTCTTGGAGGACGAAGCCCTGAGGCTAACATCTTTTCAAATCTTTATTGGCTTCAAAATCAGTAAATTAAAATAATGGTTCCGTAAATTCATACCGGAGTTAATTAAAATAAAAAGTATTCGTCGTTTAAACAATAAATATAAAATTGTTTATTTGATGACGGCATAAAACGATAAAACATTTACCGAAATATATAGAAGAAAAAATTTTTCTCGTTATCCTAAAGAAAGGAATGCATAAGACTGGAATATGTTCTCTACTTAAGATGAAGTTTAATATTCAAAATTATTACTGATTAATTCCTCTACTTGAATTTTTTTTCTCTCTCTCTTCGGTCAAGTTCACTTTCGAATGAATTCTCTATGGAAAGATATGAACCCTGTTATTTTCCCAACTGTAGGTTGAATTTTATCATTACTGTTCTTTTACAAGGATGGCTTTGGCATTAAATAACCCGTGAAGTTTCATACGCTATTAAAACGCTAAGAAAAACATTTCTTGGTTAAAAAGAGAAACTTGGTGAAGTCAGTTGCATAAGAAGAATTTATCTAGCAACCACTCTCATCTCAGTGGACATAGATTTGATACAAGATTGAGTTTATGCTGGGACCCAGCCTTGTGGGTAGTGCCAAAAATAGCTTGACCATGTCGACATTGCCATTTTTGAGAAAATCCCAGCTATCAAAGCTTGACCCTGACCCTACTACATTTTAGGCCAATGGAATCGGTGCTACTTTGTGAGTGGCCCGCAGAAGCTAATCATTTATTTTTAGTTATAGATGCTTTAACTAGAATTGTGAAAGAAGACAATTATGTTTTTCAAGGTTTAACTTCAGGGCTAGGACTATAGAGATTTTAGGTTTATCAGTGACTTTAGTCTTTGATCAACCAATCAAAATATTAATGTCCAATTAGATGTCAAACAAGAACAGTTTATAGAGGAAGAACTTGAATTCATATTGAAAAAGAATTAAAATCAGAAAATCTGCAAGCCTCAACAAAATATCTACATGGGGCTATTGGATACACCAAATACATCTCTGTAGAAGGGTACCTCTCTTGCAATGAGTGTCCTGGATATAACAGTAAACAATCTGATGGTGAGGCTCTTGCAATGCTGGAGCTTTGGTGAATGCAGTGTACTCTTTCAGTGCCATTGCTTTCAGGTCTAGTCTGACCCGGAGTGGAATAGAATTGTTTGACATTTAAACTGGGTGCAAACAAATGACTTATGCTAAATTGAATTGTTAGAAATAGAACTAATGTTCAATACCAATACTTGAAAGTCTTTAACTGTGTGCCTAAATTGAATAGCAATACTTGGAACTACTTTACTGTCTGCCAACAAAGGAGTAATATTAAATTGAATTATTAGTGTGAGACAGCAATAATTGAAACCATTTAACTGTGTAGAAACAACAGCAATACTAGTATGCAAACAAATTTGTTATAACTCAGTTAAAAATGAAACTATCTACAAACTAATCTCTTACATATTATGTATGTCTATTTAAATGTGTGTAAACAAATGACTGATGTTAAATTGTTGCTGTTGCATAGCAATACTTGAAACCATTTAACTGTGTGCAAAAAAAGAGCTCAGGCTTGTTTAAAAATGTTATCTACAAAATGTGTTCACAAATCATATATATTTAATATATATGTATAAGAAGGATTTGATATTAAATAACCATCAATGATTGATATGCCATAAAACTAACCAAAACAAACTGAAATACTTCCAGAAATAGGGAAGACAAAGAAATTTGAGGACATACTTATTCAATTATGCAAAATACAATTGAGAAATGGACAAAAAGCTGCATCTTCCTCTTCTCCAAGAAAGGTGACCTTAGAATCACTAAGAATTACAGAAGCATAACTTTTCTTGCTCTAACTGCTAAGGTTTATAATGCTCTGCTTCTCAACCATATCAAACCTAAGACCAAGAAAATTCTTAGGATATTCAAAACCATTTTGGGAGAAATCGATCAACAACTTTACAGATTTTGACTATCCATTGAAGTAATGTGTGCAAAAAAATCTTTAGGTAACATTATTGTTTGTAGATTTCTTCAAGGCATTTGATTCAATACAAAGAGGGAAGATAGAGTAAATACTACTGGCATATGCTCTTCCCATAGAAACTGTTATAGCTATAAAAGTGCTTTATAAAGACATGAAAGCAATGGTTTGCTTACCTGATGGAGACACAGACTACATTGACATTGTTGCTGGAGTTTTGCAAGGAGATGCATTAGCACCATATATGTTTATTATCTGCTTGGACTATGCACTTCAAAAGTCAATAGATCTAATAAAAGAAAATAGCTTTACACTAAAAAAGCAAGAAATGGATGGTACCCTACAGAACCTATTACAGACACAGACTATGCAGGTGATCTAGTACTTCTTGCAAATATACCTATCCAAACCATAGCCCTACAGCATAGCCTAGGGCCAGCAACAGGAGGTATTGACCTCCATGTAAACACAAATAAAACAGAGCTCATATGTTTTAAATGAGAAGGAGCTATCTCCTTTGTAAGTGGCAGGGTCTTTAAAATTAGTTGACAAGTTCACATACCTTGGCAGCATTATCTCATCTACTAGAAGTGATGTCAACATATGCCTACTAAAGGCATGGACTGCTATCAACTTATTGATCATATGGAAGTCTGATCTATCTGATAAAATGAAATGGGATTTTTTCCAAGCTGTGGCTGTGTCAATATTACTGAATGGATGCACCACACAGATGCTCACAAAATTTATGGAGAAAACGCTATATGGAAACTGCATAACATCATTGCCCAATCAGCTGGGGCTGTAGAATACACTGACGGCACCTCTGTAGAAGGGTAAGATCCCCCCCCACCTAACAAGTGTCCTGGAATTGACACAAAACAATGAGATGGTGAGGTTCCAGTGATGCTGGGGCTTTGGGGAATGCAGAGCACTCCTTCATTGCCATTGCTCCCAGGTCCACTCTGGCCCGGAATGGTAGCACTTAATAGCACCCTACCTATGGGTTGAATGGAACTAAACATGATAAACTGAATTGTTTGAATTAGAACTGTTTGACTAAATTGAATTGCTTGAAACAGAAATGTTTTTGACAATTAATATGTGTACTTATGCTAAACTGAATTGTTTGAAATGGAACTGTTTTTGACATTGAAACTGTACTTTCACTAAAATGAATTGTTTTATATAGAACTGCTTTGACATTTAACTATGTGTAAACAAAATCTGAATTAGAACTGTTTGAATAAACTGAATAACTTGAAATAGAAATGTTTTAGACAATTAAACTGTGTACTTATGCTAAATTGAATTGTTTGAAATAGAACTGATTATTTGTAAAAAAAAATGGATTTGGCATTAAGTAACCTACAAAGGTTGATATGCCATAAAATCCAAACAACTATCAATTAAGCAAAATATCAGCTGTATAGCCTTGTACCTCCTATTTCAAAACTATCCAAGTAAAATGAACAAGGCATACAGGACACTGCTGGAGAAAAAAAGGATGAGCACTTTAACGATGTTCTTCTATGGACCCCTGCTCATGGACGCCTGCACATATTGGCTGACTAGCAAGAACGAAGTTACATCAGTTCTATGTGGATACTGGGTGTAATTTGTAGAACCTGCTAGGAATGATGGCTGATAGAGATGGATGGTGAAATAAAGTTAGAGAAATCCTTGCCATCAGCATGACTTGTTGACGATGAGGACTGTTGTAAAAAATGCTATGGAAATACTAAGTAGAATTTTCCGGAGGAAGTCAGATATTCATTTAAAAAAAAAAGATAAGATTGGGGGAAAGATTAGTAGCATAAGATGGTATTTATGAAAATATATTTGAAGAGATCTTGATTTCTGTGAAATATGCTTTTCAAGGATTTACTTAGAGTATATGTATGGTATTTTCTTTTTTTAGTAACACTTAATCAAGCTCATAAAATGACAAAATATAATTGTAATAAATCTTACTTAAAACCATAGCCCTAACTCCGAGAAATCATATTTCCCCAGATGGAAACATTTTGTTTATTTCTGTCTGCTCTATCAATGAGGACCTTTAAGAGCAGTGTCTTTCAATTTTGAGGAATATTTTATTTAATAAATTTTTCCTTATATAGTTTTTGTTAAACAATATATTTAGTTATCTATTATATTTTTGTTACTACATTTTTTAGTCTGTTTTCTAAAATTTGACCATTTCTTGTGTTTTGCATTAAGAAACAACAGAAAGAGCTGCTTCTATTTATTAATTTCTTACTACTCAAATTAGTCATTTTGTATTGATGATCAATGCTCTTTTGGAAATATAAAACTCTAAAAGACATGATTATACAAACCTGTTGTCATGCTGGTTTGTTTTGGATTTTGGTTTTTAAAAAATACCAATATCACACCAAAAATATTTTTAAAATACCAACATCACATAAAATCTTTGAATATAACAATTATGTTTGATATGACACAAAGGATTTTTAAAATCATGTTTCCATCATTTTTTTTCATCTGAATATTTTTTGCTTGAAAAAGATTAAAAATTATTCTGAGTTGTAGCTATACACATTCTTCATTCCTTTGTGAACTGAAAGATTTGGCATGTATCACATTGGGTTTGTTTAGATTTTGTCATCTCTTTGTTAACCTGTTGCTGCATGTCCCAAACAAAAGAGGGTATTCAACTCTCATTGTTCAAACTTTTTTAGCTATTGCAATTTCCTTTGTCTGCAACAATGCTATAAAGATGGCATTGATTGTAAGATATTCATTTCATCAATTATTATTATCATTATTGTATTACCTTGTTGCAATTGTGGAGTTTTCCAAGCAATGTCTGTTCCCTGATCATTCCACTCTCTGATGGATAAAGAAATCCAGTTATCAAATGGCACTTTAATCATCACATGACCAAAATATGATCTTGGCATTTCTGATTTTTTTCTTAGCTAAGGCAGTTTGTGTATGTGTGTGCATGATACAACATCAATATGTACACTCTTAGAGGTACCATGGTGATCTTAACAAACCTGATAGGATTCATTTGAATATTTAGTTTAGTTTTATGGCATATCAACCATATAGGTTATTTAATGCCAAATCCTGTATATATATATATATAAACACATTTTCTGGATAACATTCTTAATAAGTCTGAGCTCTTTTTTGCACATTGTTAAATGGTTTCAAGTATTAGTATAAAACAGTCACAATTTAACATGTCATTTGTTTGCACATGATTTGTTCTCTTTGAACTATTGATAGTTCCTATTGGGTGCTACCACTCCAGGTCAGAGTAAACCTTGGAGCAATGGTGATGAAGAGGTACTCTATATTCCCCAAATCTCCAAGGTTAGAGCCTCACCGTAAGGTTTAAGTTCATATCCAGGACACTTGTTAAGGAAGGGGTCTTACACTTCTGCAGAGATGCAGTCAGTCATTAGTACCTAGAGGAAGCATGTAACTATCTCAGCTACCAATGAATCTGGGATTTGTATGTATTTATCCAACCCCTTTCAATTGAGCAAGATGTGGTACAAAGTCAATTTTTAAGTAAAGTACAACTGGTTTGAATTCAGTTTTCCTTCTCCTAGACTGGTTGCCATATTTAAGTTAAAGAACCCAGTCTGCTCTGCTATTTATCTATAGCTGGGGGAAAATAGATGCATACTTTTCTCAAGGGTTTTAACACTATGTGAAATGCAAACAGCTCTTCTTGGATTTGAACTTGGTTCCATTTCTTACAATGATAACCATTATACCACAAGTTCCTCCTGATATTTGTATACTTGCATTACTATTTGAAAATAAAACTGAAAAGAAAGAGAGAAAATTATATCTGTGTATTTACCAACACATGAAAACATGTGCCTAAGTGATAACAAATTTTCTACTTAATATATCAAACAAAATATGATTTGTATATTTCTCATCCAACTGGTCTTACTTCTGGGTGAGAAATTCTATTGTTATTATAATAAAAAGCTTTTTAGAAATTTTTATATATCCAATGATTTTTTAATGGTTACTAACTAGATAGACTACACTTCTTAATTTTCTCTTTTGCTTTTACTTTTTTTTTCATCATTATAACTTTTTATTCTTGTGTTTTCTTCTTTCTCATTTTGTGTACTTTTTCTCTTTTTCTATTTATATTTTCTTTCTTTTGAGTTACTTGTGTGGTTTGAAAGGATTTCACTTGATTGATGTTTCTGCATTTTCTACTTGTCAACATGACTGACACAACCTTCTTGAACCATGTAGACAAACTGAAGTGTTGATCCATCTGGTTATAAACTAATGCTTGTTTCTCTCAGGTAGATTCTGTTAGTGTGGGCTGGTCACATTTAAGCTTTATTTAAATTGATCTGATGTGAACACAATGTCAATTATGAGTGCCTTTGGAAAGACATCTAAAAACTATCCTTTTATATCATTTAGAAAGTTTTTTTAAAATCCATTATTTTTCTCATCAAGTTGCATGCACATATATGAAAAGTAAATTTCTAAAAAGGATCATGTACCCCTAGCCAGGAATTGAACCCGAGTTTTATATCTGAAAGATAGAAGAGAATACATATTTTGGTATGACAAATGGACAGCACAATCTGTTATTACAATACTTAAAATTACTCCTTATAATAACAATAATAGGTTCATACAAAATGATCTCTCAAGTTTGGAATATAAATTAAAAAAAAAGGCAACAGAGATCCTTTTCCAAAATAAATTTTGCTAAAAAAGAAAGAACAATATTAGTCATTTTTCTTATTGTCTTACTCTTTTTTAAAGATCACTTCATTTAAATGCTCATGAAGCCTGAATATGAAGTTCTGCTGCACTTGACTAGTCTTCTCTTGGGTTTAGAATGTAAGTTAAAATGGTAACATAAATCCTGTTAAAAATTTGAATTACTACAAGAAAGAATAATTGCTGCCATTTTTTTTTCTTGTTTCAAAGATTATATTATCCAAATGCTTGTCCTCACAAGTTATACACTCCTGAATCCTCACTCTGGAGTTCTGCAATTCTTGCATAGTTGTTGCTTTTGGTATTGCTGGGGTTTTATGACAAATAAAATATTTTAATTTAAAGGTCATGGGAATCCCTAATAATACATTAGGGATTCCCATGACCAAGTTGTTTATTGGAAGTCATCACATAATAAGATGAGATACCTTGGAAAAATTTCTATTAGAACTCCTATTGATGTGTGATTCTATTTTCAACTGAAATGGAATGGCTGCTACTGCTAAAAAATATGCCTCCCACCTACTTACTGTTACTAATAACAATTTTAAATCTGGAAGATCATTTTGCCAGACCTTTTGTAATCTAATTCCATAGATTAGCTCTAACTCATCATTAAAAAGAGTTAAGGTCATGTATTAGCTTTAAAGCAGCAATAACTGCCATATTTTTCCACTGCAAGGCACATATATTTTTCAGAAAACATCTAAAAATGACTCGTGATGAACAGTTAACTTTGTTGTCAAGTTAATGAAGCAGCATAATATATCACAAGGTTTCAGAAGTCCTATATATTTCTCCTTAAATGTAGTTTGAGTGTTGATATGTTGCTAAATTCTGTACAAACAATAAAATATTATTTGTGAAGTTTTTCATGTAGAATTACCTCTATAAGTATATATAACTATATAAATTATAGTTGTATTGTGTTTTATAAATTTTATTTTTTAAAGGGAAGCATTAGATTTTTCTTATTGGTTAAGAAAAATATGTTGTGTTGTATTCATAAAATCACAGATGCAAGTTAACAGAACTTTTTGTTCTTAGAAATTCTGAAATGAAGAATTGTTATAATTCAATGCATTATTCTTATATCCTCATTTTTATCATTTTGATCATTGTATTTTGTCTTGCTGGTTTTCCTGTCTTCCTCACTATCAGCCAAACCATTTGTCAGAATTAGAAAAAAGGTTTGATGTATATGTATATAAAAAAAAAAAAAGAATAGCATACACTTAATGAAGGTTGGAGAACTAACTGGTCGAAAGGTTTGGATTGTAACTATAAAGTTGATGAATCTAATATAAATGACTTATCAAATGAGATCATTCCTTTTCTGTCTCTCTCACATTTGCCCACACTTCTTTTCTATCTTGGTATGAGGATCATTAAATAAGTTTCCCGACTTTTTTCATATGGGCACTTTTATTGATAGTACACACATGAAACTCTAGTTCCCTTTGATGTAATCTCCTCCGGTTGCAATGCACTTGTTGTACCATTCCGACAACTTCTGGAAGGCCCCATAGATGTCCTCTTGTGTGAGCGTGTCAATGACCAGCGTCACAACCTCTTTCATCTCCTCAATTGTCTCATAACGACAGCCTCTGAGCTTAGGAAATAAGCAAAAGTCACAGGGAGCAAGGTCTGGACGATGGGGAGGGTGATGAGCTGTCTTGATGCCCATCTTGGTCAAATAGTCTGTGACAAGGATGCAGTTGTGGACTGGTGCGTAGTAACCCTAATGCTAACCCTAACCCTTTGGCCAATCAACTCTGGTGTATTGACTTTGTTACTCCTCCCACACCTCTCATCATCCCTCACAGGCTCCCTGCCTTCCTTGAATCTCTTATGCCACTTAAAAACTGATGCTCGAATCATGCACAATGCTCCAAAATCAATCTGAAGCATTCCATACGTTTCCATGTCATTTTTTCCAAGTTTAAAACAGAATTTTATTGCATATCATTCTTCTAAAGTGTCCTGACGTCCAGATTGCATTTTTGAAATTCACCAGCTGTCACAATCAGGCTTCAATCAGGTGTATTCCAATTCCTGCTGTAGCTGTTCCTTTGAAGCTGAAATCATAAAAATTGGCCTGTCATCTCATAAGATGCATAGCAATAACATAGTGAATTTTCAAGAGTCTACAACAATTCTAAATGCTTGTATAAAAATGTCTGGAAACTTATTGAATGCATCACGTATGTTGAAATTGGACCTGTTATATTCTTCTAATCATTTTAAAGTTGACTTTTGATTTTGGAATTTTTATGTATTTACCAAAATACGTAAGTATTTTTTGCTAGAAGATTGGTGCCAATGACTCACATTTGTACTCTCATACCATCATACCCAGTGCAAGGACATGATGTGGGCACCAGTAGATGACCAGATGCTTGGGGTTAAAGTTGTGACTCTAGATGTGCTATTGAGATCCACATTTCAGTTTGACTGTAAGGATAAGGTTGTTGATGTTACTGAAGATAGCACAAGACCATAAGTGATGATTTTGAAGGTCTTTTTGAGAGTTACTTCAAAGACAACACAGAATCAACCTTGTATTCTGTACTTGCACTAAAGTTGGAACTAAGGTTTCTTGACATCCTATTTGAGGCTGAGTCTTGAAGTAATGGGCCCAGCAAATATAACTATTCAATGGTTAGCACATTGTTACTCAGTCATATATCTGTTTTGGATATCTCATAAAAGAAATGAGTTAATAGTTTTAATAGAACTTCTGTGTTTTCTGTTCCTTACCCTTCAAAAGATTGCCCAGTCGCCTGGGGCTGTAGAATACACAGACTGCACCTCTGCAGAAGAGTAAGACCCCCCAATGAATGTCCTGATATGACACTAAACAGTCTGATGGTGAGGTCCCAGTAATGCTGGGGCCTTGGGGAATACAGAGTACCCCTTCATTGCCATTGCTCCCAGGTCCACTTTGGCCCAGCGTGGTAGCACCTGATAGGGCTATATCTATTGGTTAAATAGAACTAATGGCATACTTATGCTAAACTGAATTGTTTGATTAAAGTGAATTGCTTGAAATAGAAATGTTTTTCACAATTAAACCATACTTACATTTAAACAGTGTGCTTATACTAAACTGTATTATTTGAAATTGAACTGTTTTTTGACATTGAAACTGTACTTACACTAAACTGAATTGTTATATATAACTGCTTGAATAAACTGAATAGTTTGAAATAGAAATGTTTTTGACAAACTGTGTAGTCATGCTAAACTGAATTGTTTTAAATAGAACTGATTATTTACATAAAAATGAATTTGGTGTTAAATAACCTATAAAGGTTGATATGCCATAAAACCAAACCGAATCAAACCCTTCAAAAGACAATCACTGCTAGTGTTTTCTCATTTGTCTCAAATAAAGACTCAAGTCATTTTTCTTACACTTGAATAAGGCTACATGTTTCTTCTTACACTCCATTTGTCCAGAACAAGGAACCAAGTCTCTTCTCACCCAGCCTTATTGATATGTTAACATACTGACTTAATCCACTACTTAAGAAGGTGTCCTGGCTATGACACTAAAATTGCATCCAATTTTGGGGTTCCAATTCCAGACCTTTGGAAAGTGTTGAATACTCTTTTGTTGCCATTACTCCTAGGTTCACTCTCAAGAGCTGTGATAGTACCTTTTATGATCCCATTTATAGGTCAAATAGACCTGTTTGAAAATTATTAGTATTGGATAGGAATGCTTGAAACCATCTGCATCCAAACAAATGATTATTATCATTAGGAATAATTACATTCTTAAACATATAATCATGTATAAATTATTAGTTTTAGATAAAAATACCTGATACTATATAATTGTGCTAACATATGCAGTTAAATAAAGCAAACCAAACCTTTCTCTTCTTTAGAATAAGAACCATATTATCATTTTCTTTACGATTAATATTGCTAAGATGATCGAGCTTTGGATGGAATAAGAAAATACATTTCTCTTTGAGATATTTCACCTAATGGAGAGTTTTTATTGAACTATTTTGTACTCTTAAAAATGCTGGAGAGAGGTTTTTCTGCAATCTTAATTACTATGATCAATATCATGGTAGAAATAAAATTACTTTCATTCTCATTGATATCAATAAATTGTAAAGGTTTCTTTCTTAATAAAAATATTCCTAATGTTGATGTACATTTATTAATTTTCTACTTCTTTCACTACCACTATTTAAGTGTTCTAGATTTGCTATAGGTTTTCTTAGTCAATAAAATCATTACATGATAATGTTGTATCACATGAACTTTTGAGTAGACCTTAACTTCTAGTGTTTAAGAAGATCTCAAATGGAAAAAAATTAATTCAATGTTTAGGTTGCAATTTTATGTCAAAAGAACTGGTCTAATTTTAATTGATAATTCTTCTGTACATTTCTTGTCTAGTCAGCTGGGGCGGTAGAATATACCAACTGTTTCTCTGCAGAGGGGTAAGACCCCCTGTAACAGGTGTCCTGGATATGACACTAAACAATCTCATGGTTCCAGTGATGCTGGAGCTTTGGGGAATGTGGAGTACTCCTTCATTGCCATTGCTCCCTGTTCCACTCTGGCCAAGAGTTTTAGCACCCGATGGGGCCCTATCTATGGGTTAGATAGAACTAATCTGCATACTTATACTAAACTAAATTTCTTGAAATAGCACTGTTTTGATATCTAAACTGCATACTTATACTAAAGTGAAATTATTGAAATAAAACTCTTTTGACATGTAAATTGCGTACTTATGCTAAACTGAATTGTCTGAAATAGAACTGTTTCTGACATTAAAACTGTGCTACACTAAATTGAATTATTTGAAAGAGAACTGTTTTGACATTTAAATTTGTGGACAAAAACTATACTTATACTAAACTGAATTGTGTGAATTAGAACTTTGACTAAACTGGATAGCTTGAAATAGAAATGATTTTGACAAACTGTGTACTCATGGTAAACTGAATTGTTTGAAATCGAACTGATTATTTGTATAAAAATGGATTTGGCATTAAATAACCTACAAAGGTTGATGTGCCATAAAACCTAAACAACCAAACCAAACCATTCAGTACATTTCAGATTTTTCAAATTTTTTATCATGCTTAAGAATGGTCAAAAGCACCAAAATTCTGTTTAAGTTATAGAAATTTTATTATTGTGATATATTTTTATTTTATCAAAAAAGAATGAGGTGAAAATTGTAACTGAGTATCAGAATTCTTAAAGATCAGAAGATGGTTCCACACCAGTGTTGGCCAACCAGTAAACACTTCATCAGCTGTATGGACACTGAATGCTGTCTAAAAAACCTACAATGAATAAGGGCCAATAAGGATGTGCTTGGTGAGGGAGGGTCAAAGGAATCTATGCTGTTGGAATGTCTTTATAATAATGAATTATTTGATTGATCGACTGGATTTTTTTTTTTTTAACTTTTTGCATTTTTGATAATTTTCTGAGTTTTAATTTCTGCTCTTGGTAAAATTTTGCAAATTTTAGCATCATGAATAAAAGTTGTTTTGAAAAACTTCTGACTAAAATTAAATATCAAACTGAAAATATGAGTTTTTATAAATCTATGTAAGAGTGAAATATTTGTTAGATATGTTGTTTTGCACTTCTACAAAGACAATATTCAGCATAGACACTTATTTTTCTAGATTTATCTTCTGCCACCAATGAAGTTTTTCTCTTCTTAAATATTTTCTTAGCTCTTATCTACCTCTTTACCTACACTGAGCATAACACTTCTGAAAGTGTTTATTGATAAATAGCAGCCAGTGAAAATTGCGAATAATACAATTTCCATTTTTCCCCTGTGTGATTAAAATCTGTGAATTCATTTATAATCTATTTCTAAACTTAAAAGATACTTTGCAGTTTCTTGAGATCCTTTGAATTCTCAAAAATAGACAATGACTGAAGCAGCAATTTGCTTTTTACTTTGTCATTTTTTTTTCTCTGTCAGGATTTATTTTCAAATAAAAATATGCTTTAGTCTTTCTTAAATTTTTTATTGCTTTGTTTTATTAAATATATTTAATATTGTCAAGCAAAATGTGTTTCTTGCTGCAAAATATAGATTTAGAATATTCTTAACAATGTATTTTTCAAATTTATTTCCCTTTTTAGAAATTAACTATTTTAAATTTTAATAAAAATTTTTAAGTTAGTATTTGGATATATTTTTAATTTCTTAAAACCAATTTTAAAAGATATTAAAAATTTTATAGAATTTTTTAATTTTACTTTTTTGTTACTGTTTTTTTGCATATTTCTTTTCCGTGAAAATATCTGTTTGATTTTCTAATGTTTTTGCCCTCAAAGTTTAAATTGTTATTTAGTTAATCTGGCATAAGGTCATTTTTAGTTTTTTTTTTCATTTTCAATATTGTCCTTTTATTTTCTTTTTTTGATTCATTCTTTTGATCTAGTAAACATTCATCAACAATTTCTAATTACGTCAAATTCTGATATTATTTAAAATGTACTAATTCATTTGATAATTGATTCCTAATGAGATCAAATTAAAATCACATCTTTCATTGATTGATAAATTTTCTTCCAGTCTGTTTTAACTTTATCATTTTATTTCTCTCATTACTTTCTATATTTTTGATTTGTTGCTTTCCTCTCCCCACCACCACATTATTTTACTCACTGATTTAAAGGAAAAAGAGATACAAAATTTCATTTTGAAATCTACTCATCTTCATTTATTTGTATGTATTTTTTTTTCCCCACTTGTGTGCATAGTTGTACTGAAAGAAATCATAAAATTCCATATCAACTAAAAGTTGCCTGTGTGATTAAGCCAGTAAGTGTTGGGGGGAGATGTTGGGATGAGGTCTGTGCATCTTTAGATTTACAGGTTTTCACCCAAGTTTTGTGTTTACTGTTAATAGTTCTTAAAAAAAAAAAGTCAGATTTAAATGTTATTTAAAGATTCTATATAAAGAGGTGAAAATAGCCACATTCTCTCTAACTATTGGCACATGCCAGTTGTTTATAAAGTTAATTCAGTTCTTACTTGGGTGCTGTGGCCTTGTGCCAGTGTAAGCTAAGGCTCGTAATGTATCTATCTCTTGGCACAATACATAATTTGTGTTAAATTTGAAGGAAGTTGAATGAAACCCAATTATTACATTTTCTTTTTAATATCATATGAAGAATGCAAAGTTTATGGTTCTGATTCTACTTGGATGATAAGATTACTCATGGCATCGCAGAGACAAAATAACACTAGAATCAACTAAAATAAGAAATATCGTAGCATAGACAGCTAAATATAAGCAACAGACACCTGAAGAAGGTCAAAAGATAAACTGTTGTAATGCTATTTTATAGATATATCACAATCAAGATAAGAACAATAGTTTGAATAAATCAATGTATAATAATGATAATTCTTCATTTAAAAAAAGCAGGCTGAAATTATATAGGTGATATGAACCTAGTGTTAGGATAAATTAGTTGGTTTCTTTGTTTAATGGTATATCAATCTTTGTGGGTTATTTAAAGCCAAGCTATCCTTGTAGAAGGGTAGCAATGATACTATTTAACCCATAGTTGGCAGTTCATACTTTTCCCAAAGTATTTTTTTTGAAAATGAACATAATAGTGCAACAGGAATTCAAACTCACTCACTTTGAGGCAGCAATCTAGCACTTTAGCCATTTTGCCTTCCTCATGAAAATAAATGTCAGACTATCTAAGACTTTGGATTTAAAGGCTCCAGAATTTTAACATCTGATGTCATGAACTTTTAAGATTCTCTTAAATATACTTTGCAATTTCAGTGAGATAAATAAAACTGATACTAATCTTTGATCTTTATCAATCAGGAATAAGATGTAAGTACCATTTTTATGGTATTCATAAAATTTGAAAAAAATGATTAAATCATTATTATTATTATTATTATAAAGCAATGTGTTTTGTATTAATATCTGTACAAATATGTTAATATTGGGAACATATTCAACAAATTAACCAAATTTGAATGCAATTTGAATAAAAATATTGACATAAAAGAATACAAATTCTCTAAAATGAACAAATGGCATTTGAAACATTGCTGCACTTAAAAATAGTCTCAACTGATCATTAATAATTCATGAAAGAAGATCAGGCTTAACCTCTTGACCCTGATTAAAGTTACTCCTAAATAAAGCAAACAAGAGAGAGGAAAGGAAATTTAGTCACGTTTTCAATATTTTTCATATGAGATAGATCAACAAATAAGAAATAATGATGTCGCCATTGAGACTAAGGAATCTCTAAGCCAGGGGTACTCTTACTCTCTGCAACTGAGCTGATCTTAATCTGATAAGACATGGATGCTTTTAGAAATATTGCTTCTCCTTCCTTAAACCTCAAACCTTCCACGATTACTGAGAGGATATTTGAAGTTTAGATGATTAAAAAGCAATTAGGATTTATTAATGTATCAATTGTGTTGATCACTGAAGCTTGAAAAACTTCTGTCAAGACAATGTCATTCTAAGAAATTGTCCAAGTTGGTTTCCTTTTTTTCTGAGTTGGTTTCCTTCTTTCACATCTTTTTTTTCTACCTTTTGTAAAATATATGTTTAGACATTTGGCACTCGAAATATACAGTTAATTTTGTTAGGGAATTTCCAGAATATCTCAAAATGTTTCAGAAATTGGACTGCTTTTAACAAAATTTGAACTTTGTTTTTGTCATGAATAAACTTTTTGAGTATTTTTCCAGAAAAAAAAATGACTAACATCCATTTAATCCTAACTTCAGCACAAATATCTATTTTTAGATGATACATTGTCAATCATTATTATCATTAGTTTTGATGAGTATTTTCTTTCATCTTTAATTCCAAAAGAATTTGTATCCAATTTTGCTGCATGAATTACAAATGACATTGATAAGTTCTGGGAAGATTGGTGACCTAAGTGAGTCGCAATAAAAAAACATAGCTAAAAATTAAAGATGAAACAAAATACTCATCGAAATAAATAATGATTGTGCAAATGATGAAAGAAAAAACTACCCTGATCCAAAAATGAACCACCTCAAGCAACCACAGACCACAAATGATGTAGAAAATCCTGTCAACACAGGTAAGAGAAGAAACCTAGTATTCACTTGAAAACCTTGGATTTCTTCTTGAAGAGAAGAAAGGATGTTGAAAAGGTACTAAAGGCCTCTATATCTTTCAGTACTTGCTAAAGGAGTAAAAAAGGAGGAAAGATCTAGCTGTAACTTGGAAGTTATATGACTTGATCCAGCAATCATGAGTATCAAAACATTTAAAAATGTTCAAAATCTCTGAGCAAGAAATCAACATCACAAGAACTATGAAAAATTTAACTGGAACTAAGACCTGGAAGACAATATCAAGGAGAAGTTGAAATACAACATGGCATCTTCCAGGAAAATTCTCCAAGGATGGTTTTTGCATTAAATAACCTACTGAACGTTGTCATGCTATCAGACAAAAAAGCCAAACTTGAAAAAGGATAGAGAATATATTGGCTGAAATGTAATAAAAATAACAAAGACGGGATATTAGTCTAAATAATTTCTGGAATAATGAAACAACTTTGTATCCTACTTCAAGTTGGTAGAACTTTTCTCATTGAGGATGCTATGCATGCAAAATATACAAGAATAATTTAAGAATGATAAAAATCTAAAAAGACTTTTTTTTATCCTAACTAGACAGAAAATATTACTGTAATATTTTGCTAGTCATGTGTCTATTTTGGGAAATAAAAGATAGAAAATATATCTGAATACAATTGTACATTTATGAAAACTAAAAATGTGTATGGGGAAGAGATTTAATAAAATGGATACCTTAAAATTGGTTATTTTTGGTAGTTTTGACATTTAAAAATCTATTTCTTTGTGTCTGCTGGTTTTCATTGACAAGATGTGCATTTTCCAGTTGTTATAGAAATTTTGCTGTTTTATTTATATCATTCACATGCAGAGGAAAAAATATGGCGTAAAAAATTTTGAGATGAAAACATCTTTAACTTTAATAATTATGTTCTATTTATAATTTCAGTTTGCTTAAAATAGAAAGCATTTTATTATCGGAAGTTTTAAGATGAATTATTCTTATTATTATTCTATAAGTAGGATAGTAGTCTTAAAAAATCCCCAAAAAGCAATGATAGGATTATTTTTGTTTAGATGAGCAGTTCTCTTTCGGATAAAAAAAAAATGGTAGTGAGTAATTTGGATTGTGATGAAACCAGGAAATAATTAATGTTTTGTCTATTCCTTTAAAATGGTAATCTTGGTTGATTGATTTTAACAGCATGTCAGCTCATTTAGGGTTATTTTATGCCTAGAGATTTGGGATTCATGTTCATTGTATGTTCAAATTAACATTTTTGTGTTGTTATTTCCTAAGTACTTTCTTTTTCTTTTGCTATTGAATACAAAATTATTTTTAAACAGAACTATTTCACTCATCGATGGAATCTTAATAGACTACCACTCTGGATTAAAGTGGACCTGGGAGTAATGGCAATAAAGGAGTACTCCACATTCCTGAGAGCTCCAGAAATGAAGCCTCATCACTGGATGCAGTTTAGTGTCCTACCCATACCAACCATTTTTGTGGGTTCCTATCCCTCTGCTGGGACTACAGTCAGCATATTCTAAATCTTACTGACTGGGCTGTTTAAAGTTCTTCATAAATACTAGTAACTGTTATCTGAGCATTACTATATATATAATTTGTTAAGAATCATTTGAAAAAAGGCTATGCTCTGATTCAATTAAACTATGTCAGAAAAACTTTGTTCCTTGATAGTTTTTATTTACCCAACCCCTCCATTATGGGCTGGATGTGACTAATTTTTAAACAGAGTAAAGCTGGTATAAATTTTGAGTTTTCCTTCTCCATGACTGGTTGCTTAACAAGGCTAACGAGCCCAGTGTGCTGTACTATTTACCCATAGCTAGGAGGGGAAGATATAAATTAATGCCTTTTCTAAGTGAATTAGCAGAAAGTGAAATGCAAGCAGCCTTGACTAGAATTTAAATTCAGGTTGCCAATTCAATTTGCTATTCATGATAGCCATTGTGCTATGTGTTCCTTCTGTCCTTGTTTCTTGATTGTATGTATTATTTCTTAATTGTTAATGTTGTAAAAGAATAGAAAATGGCTTTTATTCTCTTCAACTTTGTTTGTGTCCTGGATGTTGAAATTTAGAAATTAAATATTTTCTATATAAAAAGAAACAAATTTGCTCATGATCTGAAAAAAACAATACATAAAGATTTACATATATTTATGCAGAAATGAACCAAAATGTGTAGAAGTAGTTTTTCAAGATTTGCAACTGTAATCACTTTCATGTAGTAGACCCCCAATTGTAGTTACTGATCATGGTTTGAAAATTTAATTACCCTGGTCACAAAAACAAAGTTAGAAAAGAAAAATAAGTCTTTTCCATTTGGGAAATAACATTTTCTATCCGGAAACAAGAAAAAGTAAAAATTTTGTTACATAATGAAATTAGCGTATTTTATTACAAAAACAGGACTTGTGGAATTTCTATGGTGGATCTTAAAAATATTGGAATAAATTACAAAATAATTGCTACCTTCAATAAGCACTGAAAAAAAATTCATATTGTTTGATATTTAAGATAAAAAACTATAATCTTTGATTAAAAAAATCCCAAGAAAAAGTATTCCTTTCTGGGAATTCTTGCATTCTTTCTGGAGTGCTGGGTTGGGCAAGGTTGTATCAGAGACAGGCAGTTGCCCATACATCAAATCTCTGCTTCTGTTTACACAACTTATGTTGTCCAAGAGTTGGGTGACAGCTTTATACAGTTTGACACCAGTGTCATTGTAGAAATGGCTATATTAAAGTTGAAGACAATATCAGACTGCCTTAGGGACACCAGCACAGAATTTAGATTCCAAGTGACCAATGATTTGATATGGGTGTAAGGGAGTGGAAGTTTTAAGTTTTTGATTGTCCAGATTGGTTATCAACCAAAAGTAGATGGGCTAGTTTGCTCTGCTAATTTAATCTATAGTTGGGGCAGTAGGAGAAGGAGATGGATTTCTCCAAAGGTCTTAGTGCAAAGTGAATTTGAACTTGCATTGCTAATTTCATTTTACATGCTAATAATTGTTATATCACCTGAACCTTGATCTTAGTTTGTTAACAACAGGGTTTTTCAGAAAAATCAGTATCATTTCATTTTAAAATGGCTGCTCTCATTTGAGATGTAAATATCTGAGTAACTATATAGTCTAGACAAATGAAACTAAACAGGCTTAATGTTAAGCAAAATGAGATTTATTAATCAAAATTTGAATGATTTTACAAGTTTTCACTCTGCACACCACCTGTGACATAGCAGACATTAAGTTAATAGTCCAGCTCTTGGCAAACATGCTGTAGCATTGATTCTCTGCTTGAGTTCCTCTAGGCTTGTAGGAAGAGGGGTAACATAAACCAGTCCCTTCACTCAGCCCCAGAGAAAAAATCATGATGTCAGGTCAGGTGAACATGGTGGGCATTTTAAAATGAATAATATCAATTTTTCTGAAAAACTTTTGTAATACTCTGGCTGTGAATAAAGTAATAGAGAATTACCAGTTATTAAACATTATTGATAGAATAGATATCTTTTCTATCAAACATAAATCATTAACAGAACTGTGTGTAATAAGGTGACCTGTGATTATTTGATCAGCATGTTTTTATCTATTTTTTGTGGATTGTAGGAATACTGAAAGTGTTATGCCAACTGTAAATACATTTAGTAAGAAGAAATATCTTAATGTATGGCTTATTTGGCTGTACCTTTATCTTGAATACTGGGCATTCTTGGAGCTAGGCAAAAATCTTTCTGCCCAAAGTTCTTCAGATTCCTCTAGATTCCATACAAGCAAGACACGTATGATACAGTGCTACCTTCATCCTTTGCTGTTAACAATACCAGTAGATGAGGGTGGATGAATGGGGAAGAGATACCCTAGAGCAGCTTGTCAGGCATTACCCAACAAAAATCAGGTGGCTCACTGCTGTTACCAAGGTAACATAGTGCTTTCAGTAGCAGCAAGAAAATCTGAACATTACAATTAGGCAGTGGGCCATTTCAATTTCCCTTCAATTGTTTTTGTATATCTGTCTATCTCAATTCTTATCTATCTCTGATGATTCATATTTATCAAAAAGCCTAATGGCTAAGGTAGTTTTGTACATTCTGAATAATGATTTTCAAGGCTAGCAGATTTTAGAAGATTTGCAAAATCTAATCTTTCTACCACCCCCCAATAATATAACCTGAATAGATATGTATGCATTGTTAATGGCTGATTTAAAGGGAAGTAAATCTCTTTCTTAAGAAACAAAACAAGACAAAATTTGCAGTAGTTGATTTTCATAAAGTTTTTTTCTCCTTATAAATTGAGACAAATTGAATTTTTCTGCATTTTCTGATTCGGTCTATTGAAAATGGACATTTTTGAATGAATGTTTCATTTCAAAAAGCCAATTCTCCAAATGTCTGTCGTCTTCATTTTGAAATTAAGGTAAATTCATCAGTACCTCTTTATATGCCTCCTTAGAGCTACTAAAAGAGGTATTTAATAGTATATCAGTAAGTGAATTGGTAAACATCAATATTTTTATTGTCATTTCAATGAGTTTATTTGCTTTGGGCTGATGGCAGACGTTTTAAATGTTATTGTTACATACTTTTAGTGCATTTTGTATGTCATTATCTTATGTATGTATATCTATCTATCTATTGATAATGTTTGTATGCTGTGATCTGACTTCTTTTTACAATTGTATATAATCAAATTAATAATATTTGCATTAAATATGATGTGCATTAAAATCTAGACTAGTTCTCTTAAGTATTTCAATCAAATTTCTGTGTAATATACAAGTTAAAAAATGATTAAATTCAATAGGAATTGGATTATTCTTCATTTGAAAAATCAGTGGTAAGTATTGAATTGTTCAAGTGTCTTTATTTTTTTTAATCTGTTAGACAATAATTTCCTTGACTCAAATCCAATTGGCTCAGGTGCGTCACTTTGTGTTTAATATTTCAGACAATGTATTTCAAGCAAAACTACTAATAAAATCTAACTCGTATAGAATATTGATGTTGAATCTGAAATTTTAAATGTTCAGCCTAATGATCTCCTTATTAAAGAAATGAAATTAGTATTTTTTAAGATTTTGTTCAAATGTATCATTGCAACTTAACAGAATATTATTTGCACAAAATAGGATTTAATATTAAAACTGAAAAATCAGGATTGGCTCCTAAATTTTTAGATCTTCTGTTTTAGGTTTTTTAAGTTGAATCATTTCAATTTTGCCTTTTTTTATTGAATAAACTCTGAATGTTGTCTTGTTTTATTTCTCCTTTAATTAGAAATAATAAAAATACTGTTTAGAGGCAGATATGATATAATAGATATCAGTCCATAAGAAAATATCAAATAATGTCAGGAGAACCTGGCATTGCCAGGAATAAATATTCTGAAGCTAATTTTGTTAAACAAAAATCAATTCTATTTTATTTATAGATTTTCCCAATGAATTTTAAGCTGAAATATTTTGAATACATCTGGGAATGTTTCTATTAAATCCCCTTTCCACATCCCTCTTCCTGCTGACACATTTGAAACACTCTCTGAAGTTTAAGAATTTTGCATGCCAAGATTTGCCCTTTAGCTAAGGATTCTATAAGTAGAATTGGTCATTTCTGATTACTTTTTGTACTAAAAATTACAGGTTCTGCTACAAGGGATCAGTCTTGCAGATACCAATTTTATTTGTTTTCTAGGTAAATTAGACCTTCTTGATCAATTCTAAGTTAAAATGTTTCAGATACCTAAGATACTATTAAACATTCTTTAGGTACTAAGTTTTCTCAACATTGGCCCATAACGATGGAGTTCATACTTAGCAGTCACGAAAGTTTTACACAAACACACACACACATATATATTAGAGTATTTGGAAAGTAATTATATTTTAAGAGAGGATGATTTTCAACAACTACAGCCCAATGTGAAGCTGAATTTTTGATTCCATAACTATAGAAATTTTGGGTTTTCTTTCCCTGCAAAATTTTTAAAGACAATTTTCACCTTCTTTGCTTCTGAATGTTTTACTTGTTGAGGAAATATTTTTGTTATCAAAACAAATGAAAATTTTGAATTGCTAAATCTGGTGAGTCTGGAGGATGTAGAACCTCCCATCCTAATGATCTAATCTTGGGTTTGTTGGGTTGCTGTCATTAAAAATGAAGGTGATTTTTGATGATAATATTTACATAAATTCAACTTTTTGTAACCTTTTTAGTAAAACATAATTACTTTCTGAATACTCTAATTTATATGTATGTGTGTGTGTGTTTATATATATATATATATATATATATATATATATATATGTGTGTGTGTGTGTGTGTGTGTTGGTATATCTGTGTACAGCCTGTCTGAAATTATGCAAATCAAATAAACCTCAATAACTCAAAAAGTTCTGAACCAATATTTGATAAATTCAAACTCATTCATTTCCACCTTTATTAAAATATTTATGTAAATTTTCTACCATTTTTAATGGTTAGTTATTGAGATGTTTGGAATTTATGAAAATAGACTGTTTGAAGTTAATATTCAGATGAAACAAATATTTGTTTAAGACCCCTGAAATCTAACAACAATTTTTTTCTTTTTTATTTAAAGACATAAGTATTCATGCAAATACACTTGAGAAAGGTATTTGCCCCCTTATCCTCCCAGCTATGGGTTAAATGGTACAACTACTGTTCTTCTAAAATGATGGATTTGGCATTGAATAGCCCAAGAAGGTTGATATTCCATTAAACAACAAACAAGACATAGGGAAAGATCTAACTACCACTGAAAAACAGAAAATAACAGTTATTGAGTGAGGAAATTTCCATTTTGCAGATATCAAAGAAACTTTGCAGAGATCATTGAACAATGAAGAAGGCCATTGAAAATATAACTAAGTTGAGTATTCAAAGCTGAGGAAAAGAACTTAGTTACTTGAGATGGATATAAACTAAAGTAAATTATCGTGAAATAACCACTTTTGACCTGTGCTCAGGTCTTTGGAAAGGCTGGAATTGTAGGAGCCAAATAGAACAAAAGTTGTAGAATACTTTGTGAATTGGGAACTGTAAAACAAATCTCCTTGGCAAACTCCTCTCACTAAAGCAAATATTTTGAAATGTTGAAATTGGATCAAAAAATATATAACAATTAACTTTTTAAAGTAATTCTCAAGGACTAATCTTGAGTGACATTTGATGGACCTAACGAATTTGTAAGTAGAATTGGTCATTTCTTGCAGATGCCAATTTTATGACAAAGTGATGGATTTTATCTAATTCAGATGTAACTGTGGCTAAAAAAATGCAACAAAGAGGTGCTAGTGTGTTGATATGGGCTGGAATTGTTGACCAAACCATTATTGGATCATTTAAAGTTGACAAAGAAGTTAAACTGAACAGTGCTAACTTGAAATTTTATGGATAAGACTTTCTTTGCATAGATTAAATCCCAGTCCTGAAGTGTGTATTTATGCGCTACAATGCTCCTTCTTATGTATCTAAGCTTACCACGGAATTCTTTGAGTGTAAAAGATTCATAAGAGAAAAGAATATGGAATGGCACCATCAAGTCCTGATCAGAATCCAATTGAAATTATTTGAAGATGGCAAACAATTTAACTGCAAAGCAGACTTATGGAAAGCAATTAAAACTACTCTGGTGAAAATTGAACCTGGTGAAGTTAAGAAAAATTAACAAAATCGATGGATAATAGATTACTGGCTATTATCAATGAAAAGGTTACCATATTAAGATGTAAAAGATTCAGAGACTTATCATATGTGTTTGCGATTTGTTCTGTTATAGGTGTTGATCAGTTTTTGATGATTTTATTACCGTTTTGCTGAAATAAAATGTGATTTTTATTTTGTGGGTTTTACCAAATAATTTCAGACAACAGTTTTTTAGAATATATAAAAAATACTTCAATAAAACATTGATACTAAAATTTTAACTCAGGCTTTGCTTTTGACATCTAAATTGCTGTTAAGATTTGACAATTTTTTTCCAGCCAAATTTAAATTATTGAAGTTTGTGATTTGTTTAATGTCTTCAGACTGGGTGTGTATGTATATATATATGTGTGTATGTATATATATTTGTGTGCATATATATAGATAAAATATATAAGTTATTCATATTGAAAAATATTGTTTAATGAAGATTTTTTTCTTGCTCATATGAAGGTTTCTTTTTAACTGTTTTTTGAGTGGGTAGTGATTTGGCCATCTTCTGAAATTTGATTGCTGATTTTTCTCTTTGACTTAATCTATTATCTGTCTATTTGCCTTGATGTATTTCTGTCTATCTTTATTTCATTAGTGACTTTTCTTCATTTTCCATTTGGAGATGTTGCTCTCCATATGGCATGTGGATGTTTGAAGTTTCTGTTAGTTACTCTCCAAATTGCTACATACTGCAAATTCTTACCTACCTTGACTCATTTTTATTACACACCAACTGCTACTCATATGCTTTTTATCTGACCTAGGAATCCTTCTAAAAACACTGCATAATCAGCAACATCATTCTTGCACACACCACAGTGCTTAACTAAATTGTAGATGCATTGAATTGGCCAATTAGGAGTATTTAGGGATTTCATTTCAAATGTAGTAATAAGTTAAAGGTCTTTAACTTCAACACTCTTTAAGCTGGAGTTTGAAATGTTGAAACATGAATTTAGCTTTTAGTTACCACCTGGACAATATGGTTCCTCATTGTTGTGTAGTGGTTAGTCTTACAGATTGATTATTACTGAGTTGTGAGTTTTATTCTCACTGGGTACTTTTTAAAAAAGAAAAAGATGGACATGGTGTAACTTATCACTGTCGGAAATGGACTTGGTGAGCCAAGTTCAAATCCTGGAAAAGCTGATTGTGTTTTACAGCATAAACAATTAAGAAATAACACATACAATTCAGGAACAAAGTCAGGAGGCACACTTAGCATAATGGTTATCATAATAGAATATGGGATTGGCAACCTGAGTTCAAATCCTGGATGAAGCTGTTTGCATTTCATTTTGTGTTAATTCACTTGGGAAAGGTATGAATCTATCTCTTCTTCCAGATAAATGTTTAGGCAGACTCTTTAGCTTTGTTATAGTGACCAGTCTAGGAGACAGGGACAGGTTTTCACCAGATGAAGTCCAGAGCTACATGAAATCTGTGTCCTTCCCATAAAGATTTCTCATGTTGATGATAAAGAAAAAAATTATAATTTTGATGAATTAGTATTAAAGAATAAAAACTAATAATAAAATAAAGATATATTAAAAAAATGAGTCCCTGAGGGTGTGTATCTCTAAGCTATAGCTTTAATTAGCTTATAGGTAAGTCCAGCACTGCTTGGGGAAGGAAAACTTGCAATGCAAACCAGTTTATTATTCTTAAAAATTAACTGTGTGTCATATCCCATCAGTGGCTGAGTGTGGGGAATAATACTTTGTTTCCTGTATTGTCTCAAATCTTTTGGTCAATATTGAATATATTTTATTTAATAATTACAATTAGACATCATCTCTTAATGAGACTAAACCATATTGGCCTTTAAAGAAGTGAATCCAAATATTTGGAAAGTTTTGGCAGTCATCCATGAGAAACAAAGAAAAGGCTTTTTGGCAGTTAAGATAAGGAGGGTGGAAAAATGAAAGATGTTGGCTATATTGCCAGATGTAATGTTCCTCAGCAACAACAATGCTAGAGCCTTTCTTTCAGGATTTGGCAACAAACATGAAGTATAACTCCATTGTCTCTTAAGACAAAAGTTTCCTACCATTGAAATGAAAGGATAAAGGAATGCTTAGTACTATAATGGACATTACATGAATTACACATTGCTTCCCAGTTGTATTAGTTGGAGAAAATGATTGCCTTTAAGCTTCAAATAAATTGAACTAACATCCATTCAAATATTACTTGTTAGTATTTTAAACTGACCATGTGCAGATATTGTTTAATGAATTCTTAAAACTAATATCTTCATAGTAAGACCTCCTCCAAAAAGGATGTACTGGATATGGTGCTAAAATTGTATAATAAAGAGTCTCCAGTTAACACTTTTGTTGCCTTAAGGGCGTTAACTTTAAATATCCTTGGGTTTGACTCTCAAAGTCTTTTCCATGAGTCTGTATGACCACAAGATTTTAATTTAGATTTGTCTCTCTCTTAGACTCATTACTAACTAAAGCTAGAGAGCCCAGTTTGCCTTACTATTTTACCTATAGCTGTTGGAGAGTGGGATTTGAAGGAAGAGATGAATGTGAGCATTTTCTTAAGAGCTTTAGTACAAAGTTAGCAGAAACTCATTCAGAATTCAAATTGAAAATGATTAGTATGAGATAAGAATACTTAAGAATATAACTGCAAAAAATATTTTTATTGAGGATAGTTAATTGAAGCTTTAATTGTTTAGAAATCATTATCATTAATTATTTTAAACTGTAGAGTTGCTTGTACCCCCACCCCCCGCCAAATGACTTGGGCATTAAATAACCCAAGAGATGACATTCTGTAAAATCAACCAACCTTGCACTATCTTAGCTGGGTCTATCATGAATTAAGTCATCTTTGTGTGTCCTCCAGTATTTTACAAAAAACACATACTTGAAAAAAGCTGAAGAAAAATTTGGCCAAAACAACTAAGATGAGAATACTAATCTAAATCACTCCCAGAATACTAATTATTCTTTTTTTTAAATTTTAGAAGTGTTCCTATTTAATACTAATTATTTGCAAGTAACTATTCCTGTTTAATAATAATTTGTCTGCACAGAGTTATATAGTTTCAAGTATTTCTATCTAATACAAATGAATTTCAAGCAGATCTATTTGACCCATTAAAGGGACCCTAACTGGTGTACTACCATTCAAGGTTAGTGTGAACTCGGCTGTGCAAGGTACTAAAGGGTGACTCTGCTCTCAACTAAACTTCAGGATCCACAGGATGCAGTTGAGTATCATACCCAGGATAGCTTTTTCTTTGGAGTCAAGGAGGTTCTTGGCCTTCTGCAGGGGATATAGTCAACATATTCTAGAGGATACTGACAGAGTGATCCTATAAGTGGGTCTAAGCACCCATAAATAGTATGATCTAGCTTTTCACCTCTTTGTGACATGATCCAACTGACTCTTCCCTTCATTTTGTATCTTGAATACATAAAGTCTCAAGTGCAACTTACTTTCTCCTCTCTCCACACCTTGGGTTTTTCTCCTTCTCTTGTTTGTGGAATAGATGTGGTGGGGGAGTGGTTGTTCACAACGCTTATTAGCCAAACCTTATATGACTCTGCATTTCAGCTGTCCAATGGTAAATGTGGCACATCTGTTACATTCTTTGTCTCCAGCAACAAACTACTAATTTCTTTGTAGTAGAGGGAGTAGAGTCTGATAGTGATGAGCTGTCATCCTTTACCCTGCCTCCTACCCCAAACATATACATCTCCTTGTTTTTTATCTACTTGTATTTCTTTCTTATTTGCAAAGTTGTTCTGTTTATTAATATTCAAATGCCAGTTAACCCTGGGCTTCTTGCCATGATGTAATGGTTAGCAAATTAGTCTTGCAAACCCATTGCTACTTCGTAGTGAGTTCAGTTCTCACTAGGTACCTCTTATTTCTGGCTTTGTGCTAAATCTAAACTATGGTTAATTTTTTGAGTTCCAGTCAAGTCCTACTGAAAGAACCAGTTTCTTTCTGGTGACCAAAGTTAAACAACAATAAACCTGTTCAGTTTTAAAATGGCAGACTATTTTGTAACAGCCTGTCCTGTAAGCAACCTGAAGGTCTTTGGATCAGATGAAATAAAGTTTAGTAAATAACCAGTGTGTGTGTTACTTGTGAGATTTCCAAAATTAAGCAACAATGAGCTACTTCTGTTCTGAGCTGGGTGATGACATAGTTACAGCAGGCATGGTAAACAAACTGAGGCATTTGTGTCTGATGAAACAAAACTTAGTTAATAAGTTAATCCATGGTTAATGGACTAATAAGGAGAAGGAACATTTGTTAGTCATGAACATTTAATAAATACCATTTTTTTTAAATATAAAAGAGTTTAATCCAATAGACATTTATTGTAAAATATAAAATCATTCCTATTGTTAAAGACATATCTTACAGATGTGTTGAGATGAATTGTTAGTGATGTTTCTTGGTTCATCAGTATTTTTTTATTATCTTTCAACATCAGACCCCTTAATTCAGGTGATCCAGTTTGGGTTGATCACTTCCAAGTTTGTTTCCCTGCTATAACAATCTTTTTTAAAGCCACCTTGTGACTTTTCCCTAAGACTTAGTGATGATTCTTGTGGCCTTCCCTTTTAGCCGCTCCAGTTAGTCTAATTCTAGTCATGTCCCTACCATTTTTTAATGTAAAAAATGTTTAATACATTAATATTATTCACTTATATATTATTTTACTTTTTTTTAAAGACATGATTTATTAAATTTTCTGTTTAGCAAAATTGCATCAAAGTTTTTATATCCAGCCAGAGCTTGGTCAGATTTTTTATATCGTAAAGAAAATACCTGGACTTTGCTGAAGCCTGGATATTTATTTTTATTTGGGCTGAGCCATGCTTACACGGGATCTAATCTTAGCTCTGTGACAGGGTCTGTTAAATCTGAAATTCATTATACCAATTAGTATTTATGAATTACTTAGTACAGATATTTAGCCATTCATCTTTATATTTGTCTAATTTTGTTGTTAATCACGATAAAAATTTAGTTTGTTTTTAATTGTTTCATGCAATTTATTTTTAATTAAGTTTTTCTTACAACCCACTTGGCTGGAGTGTAGAATATGCCAACTGCATCGCTGCAGAGGAGTAAGACCACCCCCATCCAATGAATGTTTTGGATATAGAACTAAATTATCTGGTGGTAAGTCTTGAGTTCTGGAGCTTTAGGGAATGTGGAGTACTCCTTCATTGCCATTACTTCCTGGTCCACTCTGACCTGTTAGGGTCCCATCTATGAGTCAAATAGAAATATTTAATCATTTTCTTTACTTGAAACCATTTAACTGTGTGCAAACAAATGAGTACTGGCTTGTTTAAAAATTGTTACTCACAAACTATCATATATATTGTGCTTGTGTGTGTTCAAACAGGTTATAGCATTTAATAACCTACAAGTGTTGATATGCCATAAAACACAACCAATCAAGTTTTTCTTATAAATTTTTTGTTGTGTTGTTATTTTGTATCAGTATCTTTAGTTTCTATGGTTGTAATATGTTTATTCCGTAGTTCATCTTTTCACTGATTTGTGTATATTACACTCTACTTTTTTCTACTTAATTATTACATCTGGACACTGCATGTGATGTAATGGTTAGTATGTTAGCTGGCCATTGTTAGTGAGTGAATTTGATTATCTCTGGGTGTCCTATACTTCTAGCTTTGTACTAGATTAAGCTAACATCTATATATTTATCAAAAGACATTTATTTTCTATTTTTTATTTTGTGGGACACTTTGGACCTTTTTTGTGGTAGTATATTGAGTTAGATATATGTGATTGTATGAGTTGATCTTCAGTGTAGATACATATATGTGTAGGTGTGGGCCTAGAAATATCCATACAGACATGTGTAAGCATATACTGAATATATGTGTTGTGGGTGTTGATATGTATGTGCATATCATAGTAGGCATGAGTAGGTGTAGGTACATGTGTATGCATGGATGTATACATCTGTGTATAGTTTTGAACTGACATATATATAATGTGTGTGTGTCTATGTGTATACCTCTATAGGGACCTTGACATATCTATGTGGGTATGTGTAAGCATATGTTGAGTTTGAGTGTGTGGCTCCATGTATTTTGTGTGTGGACCACTCATTTACTTCTCCTAGTCTAAGTGAAGATGGTCTGATAAAGCTGAGAAAACCACTCAGGCTACAACTTAAGAGTTCAATTCTAGTCATACTTTTTAGCAGTACTTGGAGACATAATTTTATGTCCAGTTCATGTCTATCACACCATGTTTTGACCAAGTAACCCTCTGGCCGGCTTGGGTAGGAATTGAAACTGCTATCTTCTGACAATGCTCACCTGGAACAACTATGGAAGGCAGTAATTATTGGGGATACGGTTACAAGACTCAGCATTCCTATCCGAAGTCACAGTTAATCACCAGAAGACGGCCAAAGGTGAAATTTGTCCGAAACTTAGTGAGAAAAACAACAAAAAACTACCAGGATGAGGACAAACGTCTGCAATAAAATTAATACTCAGATTAAGAAGCCTCATCTCAAAAAGGATTCCTAATAAAGACAATCATCCTATTTAGTTTTGTAAACAGTTTGATTTAAAGCGTATGTTTTTTTTATTTGTAAGAAAAGCCTCATTGTATCCAAAAGTGCTTTTTCATTGTTCTATCACCATTTTGATTAGTATGTAGAGAAAACTAGTGAGGAATAGACCACTTTTTAGTGTTTAAGCTTTAGTTACCAAGTATTTTTGGGGATGCTAAATTATTCATATAATCCAGTAATTGGAGTTGAATATCTGTACCATCTAAGTGGTGTAACTGAATATCATTGATGAGTTATTGTACCTTGGAAAAGATGTTGCCACACATCATGAATGACTAGGCCACTTTATGGTTTAGAATAACAAATTCAGTAGACTTTCAATTTGTTACTGAATTTTATTTAAGAAAAGGCAATAACAGAGAAAATCAAAAACCTTTTTTTAATCTCTTTATGATCAAGAAAAAAGATCAAACTTGTATATAAAGCAGCATGTGGGACATTAGAACTTGAAGGGCATATTTTAGGACAGTCAACAGGCATTGTAACTCAATATGCCTTGACAATTAAGAATGAATTATTAAATCAATATAAAATTTATACTGATTAGAGATACACCAAGTTCTACCAACTTTTACAATATCATGACTATATATTCTACATGTATGATATCTACATCTTCTTTTTTTTTTTTTGAAAAGCAAATCTTATTATTGCTTTTTTTTGTTTATCATTAACTTTTTCTTCATTCCATACTTTTCATTAAACATACCAGAAATTTATTTTTATTCATAGGCAACTACCCTCTTGAATTATCTATCATTGTTTTTTTTAGTTTTTTTGTGAATGTATGTATCAATTTTGGGAGCATTCCTTTCATTATTATAACTATTCATTATTGAATGTTGCTCATATTCTGACACATTTTAATCATCAGGATCTGTTGCCATTGTTGTCTCATTTTTTTGTTATGTTGAGTTTTCTTTTGGCTTTAACTTCTGAAGTTGGTTTTATAATTTTTTTTTTTCCTTCGTGCAGATTTCATTGCATGTTCATGATTGTGTGTTTATCAGTATTATTTTGCCCCTTTTATTTTTTGTGTTCTTTCTTTCCTGGGCTTTGGGATATAATCTCAGGTCTTTGGGTAACTTTATTCTGATCAACATGACAAATATGACTACTGCATGCCTGTGGTTATAGACTTGTGGCTGCCTGCTTTTCATTGGTGGGCTGCAAATGTGTGGGTACTTGTTCTCTTTTTTTTTTTTTTTTTTTTTTGTTCCTACAAGCAAGTCGCAATCTGTAGCATATGAACTAAGAAATTTATCATCTCTAAATACATTACTGTCAAATAGGAAAATCCCTGTTATCCTGAAGCCATTTATGTTTGCACTCATGAAAACATGGTGGTAAGATTTCCCTAAACATTATCCTACTACATTAATTGAAAGAACTTTTCTTGGGTTACTTTGCGGTGAGCAATTGTTAGCAGCTTTGTACTATTTTTCAAGAGATGATAAACTGTTGAATCTATTAGTTGGGTTTTGTGACCTGTGTGTAGTTGGAAAATCAGAAGTGTGACACTATTGACTTTTGCCTAGTCAATCACAGTTAAAGATATATAAGAGTTATGATTATCTCTCATTATCATGAAGTAATCGATTTATATTTATTTCAAAGATCTCAGAATTTATTCAGCCTCTCGGATTTGTCTTTTGTCATACACAAGCACATCATTGCAAGAGACAAATTTGAGAGGATTGGATTTAAATATGTTTATTTTAAAGGAATGGAAGTTGGTTGATTAGAAAAGATGCAAGCTCTCATCAAGTAAGGGTCAGGAGGTGAGCAGGTATGAATTTGTTCTTGACCAGGGAGTTGTGATACTAATTGGAGTTTGTTCCTGGTGTTTTTATTGATTTATTCATTTTGCTGGTGAATGGGTTTGAAATGTATTTGTAAATCAGAAGAGATTTCTGTTATGTTACATTTTTATGTTATATAAGCAAAGGGACCAATGGCTAACTCTTCTTTAAGGTGTTTGTAAGAAATTATATCAGTATATTGTTTGAGAAAGAATACAACTGTCCCATCTTCTCATTAAAATATAACTTCCTCATCACCATCAAAGTATGTTGACTGCCTAAATTTCATTGACTCTCTCTTGTCATTGATCTTGGTAAGTCCACTAGCCGGCATCCAGTATCTCCACAGAGCTTTTTATTTATTTGTTTTCTGGTCAGCCAATACGGGTAAGTCCATTGGAGAATGTTGAGTTTATTCTCATTTCTCTGGCAGTAGCCAGCAGATCTTGCTTGGATGGTTAATGAGATAGGTGAGAAGTTGCTGTACAGCAGCTGTTTTGTAGGATGGTATTTCAAGGATTTGTTCAAAACAACGTGCAGCGTCTAGTTTTTTCTCCAAGTGTATTTCCAACATTTAGTAGTACTGACACAGCTATGGTTTGGAAGAATATCCTTATGGCCATTAACCTCTCTGTAGTTGTTCAGATTTTATCTGTGCATATGTTGACATTGTTTTCAGTAGATGAAATATTGCTGTCAAGGTATGTGAACTGGTGGCTTGCCATTTAATGAGATGGCATTATCTTGATTAAGATATGTACTAAACACTGAATAAGTTTCATCTATGATACAACTCTTATCTATACACATGAATGAAGCAGCAGAATGAATGTTGAAAATAAAAATTTGACTTACTATGCAATTATTAGCTGTTCTTGTAATCTCTGTAAATCAAAGCTCTACTTGGCTTCTATACACTGACCTACCTTTGGGAATTTGTTCATGTCATATTATTCTGTGAATTGAGATTCTTCTTTTGGTAAAGCTAGCCAAAAATGGCAATAGATCCCACTCCTTCCAACTATTATTATTATTATTATTATCATCATCACTCCTTATAAATATGTGCCCCTAGGATTATTATTACCGTAAGTATTTATAATACCTCTAATCCTTATGATTATGTTCCCCCTCATATCATTACTATAAATAGTTATTGGGAGGAGACCCCATGGCATAATGACTAAAGTGCTGGACTGTTGTCTTGAAGTAAATCAGTTTGAAATCCAGTCACCTCTTTTGGATTAAAAACTTTGAGAAAAAGTATGAACCTCTTTATTTCCCCAGTTCTACTATGATAGCTTTGGTATGAAATAACCCATGAAGGCTGATTGATATGCCATTAAACAAAAAAAAAAAAAAAAACCAAATAAGATACTTATTACTATAGACTTATTTTTATTAGCTGAAATGTATGCTTTCTTTCTTTTTTCTTTCTTTTTTTTTCTTTTTTTTTTTTTTTTTTTTTCAAAATGCATTTTTGAATTTTCTTATACTGAATGTCAAAATATTTTTGTTACTTTTAAAGCAAGAAAATTAATGGGATTACTAAGTAACACTATACAATTTTCATAGGTCTTTCTTTAAATTTTAAAGGTACAATATATTTTAGTAAGGTATATTATACTTTTAGAGAGTGGCATCTTAATTTATGAGTTTATTTATTGAATGTTAATATTTCATTTCTTCCATGATTTTTTTTAACTCATTTATTCAAACACTTTTACAGTGACTTGATTTTGGAAGTCTTAACATAATGTTGTCAGTAGCTAAATACAGTTTGATTCTAATGGATTTTAACTTTGTGGATAGTTTGGTAAAAGAATTTTATTTGTCCATGTAAGAACATGAGTAAGACATTTTATGTTAATAGAAACCTTCATAAATCTGAGAATAGTAAGATAAATTATGTTAGTAAATAGGTTGATATGCTCAAAAATATTCTGATCCAGGTTGTTATTTACTGCTTGGTACAGACTTGCAATCTTCCTTGCTAGTTTCCTAATGTAAAATAGAACAAAAGACAGTAGTATATCTGTGAAGAAACCAAACTAAAGTTGAATATATTGCTCTGACTTTATAGTTGGCATGTTTATTTCCGTTTGTTGACATGTCTGAGAATTATTCAATAAATAAGGTGAATTTTACCAACAGAGTTGACAATAGAAAGCACTATTTATAATTGTGTATTTTCAAGGAAATTACTTGTGATGGGTTCTATCATGTCCCAGAAGATTGTTAGCACAACCTTCTTTACTGACTGCTGTGCCCAGAACATTTTCTTTACTGAAGAGTCAGTGTGTTTTGACTCTGACTTGTCGTGGCAAAACCATGCTTAGCCCATTTGTAAACATTAATTAATTATTTAGTTTACTATTGTGTCTATTATTTATTTTACTGTGTTGTATTATCTATGTACAAAATAAATTTAGAAAATTGTTTATTTTGAATATATACATTATATTTTCCCCATAAGATTTAATATTGCTTCAAATGTTTAATAAGCATTTTACTGATCTGATATTGATAAAAACTTTTTACAGGTATGTCACTCATCTCTGATACAAGAAAATCTTGCTTATCAAGATCAGATAGTTTGAGTAATGTTATTTACAATTTCTTCTTGTTGATTGTCACCTTATATACCTGAACCATTAGAATAAGAACCATAAAATTTATTGTGTGTTATCTTTTTTGGAGTAAACAGCTGCCACTTGAAAGTGCATAAGATGATGAATCTCCCATGTCAGCAGTGAAAGACGATTAGATTTATATCATAAGTAACAACTGGTTTTGCTGTGGGATGTTGTTTTTTTGTTGTCCACAGCATTCAAAAAGTAACTGATAATTCTTTTTCTTCCCATTTTCTCATTTATTCTTGTTTACCTGTCTAATGTATACCTATTTTCTGCCAAAAAAAAAATCATGCTGTGCAGGGGCTGTAATTCATTAATACAAAATAACTTGTAGGGTTAGTCAGAACCTCAGACATTTTTAAAGTTAATCTAATATAACTTTATCATTTGGTCAACTTTAAAAATGCAGTTAATTGGAAACATTTTGCATTTTGGGTTGAAAAAAATTTTATTTCAGTGCGAAAGAAATTATAATCAGCAAATTAAGTGGTACCATACACGGATGAATAGGAAATCAAGTTAATTGATGCAATACATTGGTGAGTGGTGAATCGAGTGACACGATATGTTCGTTTGTGGGGAATTGAGTGACACTACATGTTCATGAGTGGTGAATCGAGTAACACAATACATTGGTAAGTAATGAATCAAGTGACGTAATACATCGGTGAGTGGGGGTTTATAGTTTAGTGACATGATACATTAGTGATTAGGAAATTAAGTTAAGCAACACAATACATTGGTGACTGTGGAATCAGGTTAACTTACCCACTAACTGGTAAATGAATATTAAATGATAAATAATAACATATTGATATGTATTTATTTCCAGAAAATTTCTAAATGATGATTTCACTCATACTGTATTTATTCACTTCATAAAGTCCTTTCACAGTAGGAGTGCTGCATATTTGAATTTTAGTGATGATATCTTCACATAGTTTAGAAATTAGAACCAAGATTTTGGGGGCCTACAAGTCAGTGGGTGTGGTGTCATTTCTAAATGATTTTCTATCAACCTTTTGAAACATCATTTTATAGTAAAAGAGAGGGACAGAGAAAACTGATCCAAATGAACCTGAATGGTAGGAGGAAGAAGAAACTGTCAGTCAGATTAGAATGTAATCTAAGAACTGTGGAAAATAACCCAAATATAATAATTAATGATCTCCAGAATAATTTGGAAGCTGCTGGAATGAAAGAAACAAGAAATATTTTACAAGATCCCTTCACAGAGCAGGCTTGCAAGCATGCTTACCTCATAAGACTCTTTTCCTAAAAGCTAATAGTCTATTGAAAGTTCATCAAGCATTTGCAAATGAACATGTTCATATACCTATCTTATTCAGGAAAAATATATTATGCTCAGATGTGATAAAACAAGATTTTTGAGGATATAGAGAACATTATTTCTATAATGAGACAAAACATGAATGAGAATGTAACATCATTTGAGGGTATTTCTTAGCAAAAAGAACAAGAAACTTATTAAAATTTATGAAGAAAAAAAACAAAGGATTATTGTGATAATATTGTGATTATTGAAAATGTCTGTTAAAAATCTGAAATTGAATTAAAGCTTTGTGCATGTATTTGATCTGAAATGTAATTCTAAGAAATATCTTCAGGATAAAAAATGCTTTACTTTGGCCTTCATAGAATCTTGGCCCAAAAGCAAATTAGAATTTGGTTTGGGATTGGGGTTGAATGAATTTAAAAAATGTGTTAGAGCAAGAAAACCAACAAATCTGCAACAATTTGTGCCGAAAGACTTGGAAAATATCCTTTCAGATGTTTGTTCAAAGAGTTTTTCTTGCCATTCTTTGGATCTATGCATTTTGAATTCTTTTTATAAATGCAGTATAAAATTTTCAGGTAAATGTTGAACTGATCAGTCTCTCTGAATACAATACATTTGATGATATCAACAACACACCATGCATGTTCTCCATGGGACTTTTTTTTTTTGAAAGTGCAAAAAACTTTACACTGGATTATATTAGTTAACAAGTTCTCAGTGAAGATTAGAAAAAAATCATTGCTCAAAAAGGATATACAATTAATTTTCTTGTGGAATTAATTCTGGACAGACACTTGTCTTTTTTCTTTGGTTTGCAATTGTTTAAGATTAAATATTTGAAATTTCTGTTTATATATTTCCTAAACTAATTACACCCTTACAATATGCTGACTGTATCTCTTGCTGAGGAGTAAGACTCCTACAAAAGTGACGTTTAAATTGCATCAGGTGGTGAAGTTTCTGGAGTTCTGAGAAGTGTAGAGTACCCCTTCATTGCTATCACTCCCAGGTCCACCCTAACTTTACTACTCGGTTAATTTGTGATTATTTTCAATAAATTAAAAAAATACAGACTAGGCAAATAAAATGTCATAACTATACACGTATTTTCTTAACATTTCTACATCAGCAGAATATTCTATTACAAAATAAACAAAGTGAGCCATAAGAAAATCCATTATAGTAACATGAAGCATCACTTAAAGGAAGCAGGGGTTGTGTTACCATATCAGCATTATGTTCTAATTAAAGAACCCCTACTGAAAATATTTGTTGATGCATGTAAATATTAATTTTCTTTTTCTAAAAAAATCACATAGGAATTCAAACATGTTCTTGAAGTTTTTAGGAGTAATATCTAATCTTTATACAATAGGCCAATTATTCATTAAAGAAAATCTCTAAGTATTTCAAAATTTTCATTTACTTCTCACCTATTTTCAGAGTGAACTTCTTTCAAAACTTATCTAATACATTAGAACATTACTTTTCTCTTTCCATCTTTGAAGAAATCTGCATGTTGTGCTTTTGTTATAAGAAAAAACAACTTTTAAGTCATATTTTCCTTATTTCTCTTGGGAAATCAGAAAAGGATCCATATTGGAAAGAATATTTCTAATGGAAAGAGAAGGCGCTTTTAGGAAGGGTATCAATTTTATTGTAGCCAGTCACACAATCATCCCAAATCTTTGTTTTTGACTGTTGACATATCATACATAATATTAAATAACTTGTGGAATCCATGGAAATTCTATATTTCTTGCCAAATATAAGATTGATATATTTATGTAATTGTTGCAATTAATGAGGAATTTTTTTTATCTCAAGATCATCTAAATCATGTTTGTATTCATTTGATGAACTTTTTTGGCCTTTCAGTAGATTTTTATTTAAAAGACAAAATAATGATAATTGTAAATATAATTCTTTTAAGGATTTAATTAAAAAGAATGGTAAATTTATACACATGCACTCATTCAAGTTCACCAGGGAAAAATTTTCTAGTAATTTATTTTTCAAGATTTGAAATAACTAGACCCTCAAACTCACAGTAAATTTTTCATAACCTCCCCCCCCCAAAAAACCCCCAATTATTTTCAATTTTATATTGGGGTTTATTTTCAAATTTTGATTCAATGCAGAATGATCACTCATTTCAGGAACAGTAAGCACCAGAAAGACATAACCAGACAAGTCAAATTATTTTATCTGTATTTTTCTTCTGGAGGAGGTCTTTTTTTTTTTTTTTGTTTTAAATACTTGTTTCAGAAATGGGTGATTCTACATTAATTCAGAATGTGAAAGAGAACATTCCTTTTTATAAGATGAAAAATACGTATATATATATATATATATATATATATATATTTTTGAATAAAAAAAATTGCAGTGAGTTTGAGTGTCTTATTAGTTCAAACCACACAAAAAAAATTACTAGAAAATTTTTTTTTCCAGTGAACTTGAACAGGTGCATGTGTAGATTGATACCAAAAAAAGTTCTTTAAAAAACATTTTTTCTTAATTGTACAAAATTACATTTAACTCATAGTTTTCAGTATATAAAACTTAGAGATGATTTTCTCCTTCCCTCAGGTACAATAGCTTATCATCAAATGTCCTTAATATTTTGATAATCTGTTCAAATGTAAAAGAGTTGAAACAATGCAAGAATGATAGCTAAATGTTTGTGCTGTCAGGATGGACACACACTACTCTTGAACCCCACCAATCAGAGTGGGGGCTCAAGCTTGTTGAAACCTGCCCTGGAAGGGCAAGTTTAAGCAGTGTTTTGTGCATGTTTTGAGATTAATGGTATCCTGTTGTCCAGGAAATAATAGAATATTGACACCAAGTCCCCTCATTAAGGTCAAAGATACACATTCAGGAGAGTAAATTAAAAAGAAAATCAAACTATGTATAATTGACGACTAAAGGATGAAGAATTTTTGTGGATTTTGACATTTTGCTTCTTTTTTAATCTATCTTTTTAGTTTTTTAATTCATCCAAATCTGTTAAACAAATTTTTTACAATGGGTTAAAGATTATAGTTCTCTTCTGTGCCAAGAGAGCTGTCTACCTTGCTTTTTTTAAAATCTGAAATTAACTTGGCAGTGAGTGGCAAGAGATAAAAAGAACTTTATCTTAAAAAGATTCAATGAAATTCAAGTGATTATGATTTTATTTTTTCTTACATACATAAGACTTGGGGTAAGGAAAGATGAAAATACAAACCTCCACCTCAACCTTTGGTAATCTGCTAAACTAATATGAAAATAGCACTTAAAATGTTATGGTGGAATTTTAGAGTAGTAGTTGCATTTTTTTTTGTATCTTTTTTATTTTTGGTTTTGATTTGCTATTGATTAAGCATCCAATATTATGCTCATAAAAATATTTTGATTTTATGAGGAGAGTCTAGTTTAGGATTTTGAAAATGTTACACTGGTTATATAAAGTAAATATCTATTTATGATGAATGCATAAAAGCAAAGCAACCATAGATATAGAAGAAATCGATTTGCTTCTTTAGTTTTCTCATAGTAAATGATACTACTTAAAAAGCATTGTTTGAGACTTTTTAAAAACATATTGTTAAAAAGGCTGACATCAATTTTACTGATGCAGATAAAGTTATGACAATGATGCCAATATGGCCGGTGAGTAAAAAGGTGTTCAGTCAAAATTACTTAAGATGAATGTTAGTTAATCATTTACATCTGTTTTCTGCCTTGACATTTTGTTGGAAGATACCATTAAAAAATGTGTCTATTTCTTGAAAAGCATTGTTTGATACAAATTGGGAATCATAAGTCAGTGCTGTCAAACCATTGTTTTCACCTTTTAAAGCATTAGAAATGCTCTCATCAACCTGCAAGAAAAGTCTTTGGAAAAAAAGAGATGATGCAACAATGATTGGAGCAACATCACTGTTGGATAAAATTTCTCCTTGGAACTGTGCATTTAGCATCACCATGTTCTGTTTCAGGTGAACAAAGTGAATCAATTGTTGCAGTCTTCTGATGTTACAATCAATATTATGATTCCTGATGTCCATGCAACTTGGAGTTTTCTTCAAGACTATTGCAAAAATGACTATACCTCTTCTATGTTGACAACATGTGAAATTGCAGAAGAAAATGACACTGATGAAAGGTTTGATTGACAAGTGTGTCACAAAAGATGTTTGAGTATGAGTCCTGCAACGAAGTTCAAACACCTGAAGAACATTTTTGTCATGACTTCTTCATCTCTTTTGTGGTCTATAGTTTGTCTTCAATCAATTATCATTTATAAACTATCCCAGTGAAATTAAACTTATGGATTCATTCAAAATTCAGACTCACTTTTAAATGCAATAAAGAGTGGGAGTCTTGATGACCAGTGCAAACAAATTTTTATGAAAAAATGGGAGACATTGAATCGAAATTTCCTCATGATATCAAGAAATTTGCTTTGATCCTGCAATGAGATTTGTTGAACTAAAACTAAAAAAGGGAACTAAAAACTGCCTATTATTTTTTGAATTACCTCTTTTGAAATCACTTAGTTGATACTTCCCTGAACTTGTGTTTTGCATTGTGACTGTTGCTTATTACATCAATAACTATTGCATGTGTCAAAAGGAGTTTCAGCAAGCATTGTAGGTTGCAGATAATTGTTTATTAGTTGTAACTAATTAACAATTATTTGCAATCTACAATGAAAGATGACTGGTTGTTTAGGTTAGCCATGATTTCTATTGAAAGTGAACATGCATGGTCCCTTGTTGGTGGTGAAGTAGTAAATACACTGGCTAATACAAAGTCTTCAGAAAACACTATGTAAAATTCTCTATTTTTCTCTCATAATCTTGAATAATATTGAATGTGTTAGTAATCTAAAGAGAAAAAGAATTTGAGCTATATTTGCTAAGTTCAGCATTTATGCCATCTTTTGCACTTTTACTGTTTTTTAGGAAAATTATCAATTCTCTATGACATTGAAAGTTGCCACAACAAATTCAGTTACTTCACTGGCCATCATATTAAATGTTGAGTGGAAGAATTTAATTTTGTGTGTAAAGGTAGTGGGGTATCACTTGTCACCAAAGCGACAGTTCTCTTGGGTATTCCTTTGGAAAAACACAGGAGTTGTTTCATACCACTAAAACTAACCCCAGGTATGGGTTGAATAGTATTACTGTTGTTCTATAAGGATGGCTTGGCCATCAAGTAACCCACAGAAAGTGGATATGCCATTAAACAAAGAAACAAAACCTAAAACTATCTGAAAGTAGCAGATATTTATCCATAGAAAATTGTGGAAAATATATTTATTTATGGGAACAGAAACTTTTTTTTAATGAAGAAATATAAGGAGTATATTTATTTTTGCACTGTTACATTATTTTCTTTTTATCAAGAAAAAAAATCTCATGTTGATGTTAAAAATTTACCTCTCTCAAATTGTTGATGTATTTAAGATGGAATGATCCATTATTGTATGTCTTTAATTTATAATTAGATACATTGCATTTATTTTTAGTTTTTCCAGCTGAATTATTCAAATATATTGGATGGTATGATCCATTATTATACATAATTAGGTTATCATAAAATTTGTACTTTATAAAAATTGGAGTAGTTGAGTGGGGGTTCCATATTATAGATTGGTGGGGACTATGAAGCCAACTTGTAATGCAGCACTTCATTTTTGAATATTTTTGTCATTTAAAATTTTTCTAAACTATTTTTTTTTAAATACAGGAAATAGTCTAGGTTAAAAGCATGGAAAGGGTAACCTGACCTTATATTTCTGATGCAGAAAAGTTTTGGTAAGGAGCCAAAACTTTTCTCATTCCTCAATGATACCTAAATTGAAAAAATAAGGTCTTACAATATTTCATTTTAGGGTTATCCTTACAGCACTTTTAATCGGGATTATAAAGTATTAATAATAGACTAAAGAAATAATAATAAATTTATTTTTATATAAGATCCTTTTCCTTTTTTTTAAAAAAAATATATCAAAATATATTGACTCATTGAAATTTTAATTCTTACTTGGATGAATATACGTTTGTGATATTAAACATTTTAAAATGGTTTGACTTTAATTTGGCTTATTTTGTGTAAATATTGTGATTCTTTTAATGGTAATTTTCTTCATGTTGTCTAAACAATGAATTTTTCATTCTTTTCCTGTGATTCATTTTTTACTTATTTGATCTTATGAATCATAATTCAAGCTTTTATTGAGATGAGTCAAAAGTTTTGCAATATTTTGTTAACACCATTTGGTAACTCTGGATACTTTTGTTGAGGTTGTGAAGGTGGTGAATCCCATTGGACTGTGACTCTCTAAGTTTGTCTGTATGGCTTGTAGCATGGCCCCAGAATCCATGGTTTTAGGTCTATTTGATCTTAGGTCTATTTGTTTGTTGATGTTCCTACAACCCAAGAAAAATTTCTTGAACCATCTGCTTACTGTACTTTGATCAACTGCATCTTCACTTTTGGCACAGCAAATGTTGCTTCTGCAATGATATGGCCCAGCTAATTTGACTATTTTACATTTTGATTTGTATGATTTTCAAATCACACATGGAGTGAAGTAATACACTACCATGATATATATGAAATACTGCACACTAGTATGTACCAAAATATTGCAAAGATTTTGGCTCGCACTAGTATTATACTACACTACTTGGCTTATGATCTTATGTTGAAAAGAAATACTTTTTCTTCACCTATTTAATCAACTCTATCAAACTGCTACCTTTCCCTTTTATAGGGTACTTATTTTACCTTCTTGCACAAAGAGTTCTATCTCTTGATCTGTTGTGGGCTAGAAATGATAGTCTATAGAAGAAAATGGACCAATAAATCAAATTCTGGAGGATTATTTCTTTTACTGATTACTGCATTTATCTTCTTTCTTGTGGATGAGGCTTCTGTGACCGTTTTTGCCACTGCTGTAAGCTTTTGTTTTTAACTTTTTCTTTCATTTTTTTTCTTGATTTATTTTTTTATTTGGCTCACTTTGTAGCTTTCATGATGTATAAAAGTTTGATGGAATAAAATCCCAAACCTTACAAATATTTCCTGACAACCTACATTTATTTAAAAGAAAAAGTTACAATAATTATTTTTTATGAACTTGCTTCTTCAGCAATCAATGCATTAATAAATGAGGTAGAAAAAATAACAGATATCACTCAAAATCTACTAGATGTATGTATTTATGCAACCCCTTCACAATGAGCAAGATATAACACAAGGACAATTATTAAGCTAAGTAAAGCTGGTTTGAATTCAAAGTTTTCCTTCTCCTAGACTGGTTGACTAAAAGCTAAAGAAGTCAGTCTGCCCTGCTATTTTCTCATAGTTGGAGAGATAACGGATGGATTCATGCCTTTCTCAAATTGCTAGATGTAAGAAATACCTCAAAGAGTGTTTTAAAGGCATGTCCAGAGGTAGGTATGTGATAGTGGCTTCTGCTTCGTCACATGTTCTTGGAGGGGCTTGGAATATTTTAGCTTTATATTGATCTGGAAGGTAAATTCAACCAGAAAGAAAATAAAATTGCCATCACTTTGCAAGAACACTGGAACTTTGAGGGACAAAATTACTCGGAAACAACTCTTATTTTGCAGACTCATTGGCTAATAATTGAATCTTGTTGAAACTATATTGACTTTCTTGATATCAATGAGTATTTAAAAGGTTGTTGTAGGAGGTCATCTCTGCTCCCAGGGGCACCTGGACAATTTTAGCTTAGAATTACTCAGGAAAGGCTAATTTGTCCTAAAAGCCAATAAAAATTGGCTTCTACGGAAGTCCTCCGTCACCCAACCCTGCAGTGGAGAGAGAGAGAGAAAGAGAGCACTCTCTTTCCTTTGTAGGTGTCCCAGAACTTTCTGGAGTAAGATTAATCATGTCTCATTTGTAAAGAAAACAAAATCACTAGACACAGAAGTTTAAATAAATCCAGGAAACAATTTTAAGAAAGTTTAATTCATCCAAGAAGTAAATTAAATCTACTTAGCATGGGCCACTCTGTGGCCAAAAGTACGTACCAAACTTTAGTAGCCACTTATTTCAGAGGTTTACAAATGTATTTTAAGAGAGAATTCACATTTTTTAAAGTTTTTTTTTCTTCGTATTTTATTCAAAAAGAAGAATCTTGGTTATTGTTTAACCCTTTGCAGTTTGAATTTGAATTTTTCATCATAAACATTTGATATTTGAAGAAAAGGGTCCTAAAGCACACAATAAGAAATACATTGTTTTTTTAGTTTATTTCATAATCATGCAGTGTATGTCTGAAAAGTTAAGAAAATGTTTCAAAACCATTTAAATTGGTCAAATTTGCAACAAATAGCCTGAAAAGGTAAAAAATAATTTCATATTAGAAAATAGCTTTTAACTAATATTTCTTTTTTATGTTGAAGATGTGGCAAGTAGAAAAGTTAAGAATATTTCTAATAAGACATTAGTATCAGTGGTTTTTTGTTTCAAGTGTTCAAAATGTCTGATCTATCTTTTTGGTTTTTTTAGTACTGATGCGATTTTTTTTTTTTTTTTTTTTTTTAGATATGTTATTGTTTTAATGTTTTCTATAAACTTAGCATCTCTGTTAAAATTGTGGTATGTTGGTAGAAAATTTTGTTCCACCAGATGTAATTTATTATGATTTAATGATTTCATTTTATATTTATTGTTTATTTTAAAATTGAAAGGATATTCTAATTTTCCTATTTCTTGTATGTAGGAACATTTGTGTTCTAAAAGATAATGTTTTTGTTATTAAAGTTTAATTTGTAATAGATTTTAGTTCCTATTAATTAGAGGACACGTAAATGTATGAGTGTGTTTGATGTGTTTACAGTTGGATTTTATTGTTTTATAAAGGGTTTTGGATAAATTTATTTAAGAATTTGTTGCTTTCTATAATTTTTTCAAAAGAATTTTAGGTTTATATTTTTGAAACATATCTCTTCATTTAGGTATTTGCTTAAGGATTTCCCAGATTTTTTAAAACTGTTTATGCTAATGGAAGAAGGGTATTAAGTGTTGTCATGAGATATGTATAGTTTGATTTTTTATTTTTATTTTATCAATTTTAGGATTTCATCACTTGGGATAGTGACCACTTTGTTCATCTGACATTCAATTGAATTATAGTAGTAGACACATGCTATGAATTGTTGTTTTAGTTTTGTTGATATGATTTAATAATTCATTAATATTTGAACAGATGCTTCTAATTCTTAATGTTTGAGAGTAGGAAAGGTTTTTTTGATTATATGTTTGGGTAAGGATATTAAGGGGTCAGAATTGGCATTCATGTTATTCTTGGGTGAATTTTAGGATCTATTGTTGTAGTTTTGTAGGTTGATTTCTTGATACATTTTTTTATTTGGTTAGTTGTTGGCTTTAGAATATTTGTATTTCTTTTGGTTTTTCTCTTGAATTTTGTTGCCATCTTTATGGGGTGGATTTGTTTGATCCCTTTGTCTGGGATGGATTTAATTTTTTTTGTTTGATCATTAGAACTTTTGGAGTCTATTGAGATATGTTGTTTTTATCCTGTCAAGTTCTGTATATTTTTCTGCCTTGTATTTGATCTTGCTCTGTCAGCTGAGGCTGTAGTATACACTGACTGCATCTCTGCAAAGGGGTAAGACAATCTGATGGTGAGGTTCCAGTGATGCTGGAGCTTTGGGGAATATGGAATACCCCTTTATTGCCATTGCTCCCAGGTCCACTCTGGCCTGGAGTGGTAGCACCTGACAGGGTCCTATCTATGGGCCAAATAGAATGGTTTGACATCTCAACTCTGTACAAACAAACAACTTTGAGCAAACACATGCCCGATGTCAAATTGAATTGTTGGTGATAGTGGTTTTAAATACTGCTATCCATGTACAAACAAATAACTAACCCACCCTATCGGCTGGGGCTGTAGAATACACCGACTGGAAAAAACCCTTTCTAGGTCTCCAAAGCAGAAAGTGGTGGCTGTAGGGTCAATCATGCTGAAGACAGACCTATGTTTCCCCTTTTATTTCTAGGTGAGTAATAAACTTGGGAATGAAAACCTAGAGATCCCAAATTGCTGGTCCATTTCTTCAGTGTGAGTATACTGAATGTGTAGCCTTGATTTGCCAAGGCAAATGGGTTTCCCCCTAGTGCATTTCCCTTCATAGGACTCCGTGCTGGATGGGGAGTGCAGTCAGTGAACTCAGCAAATATCCCCATGGATACAAAACAAAACCAAAACCCAAGCGAAAAAAACCCAAAATTAAAGCGTCCGCATGCAGAGTCTGACTCCGACAATGACTCTGACCAGACCCTTTTCCCCAAATTTATCGTGCTGGAATCAATGGAGAATACTCTAATCACAAAGTTGTCTCCCTTCATTATTGAAAAAACCCTTAACAGTTTTATTAAAGCAAAATCTGTAAAAAAAACTAATCAACAATACCCTGCTGATAGAAGTGGAAAAAAACTTTCTCAGATCTACTACTAAAACAAAAATACTTTTATAACTTAAAAATTAAAGTTTACCCCTACAATACCCTAAATTCGCCAAAGGGTGTTATGAGAAGCCCAGGCCTCTCCCTGTGCACTTTAGATGAAATAAAAAATAACCTCCGCAAACAAGGCGTCACTGATGCCAAACAAATATCTATAAAAAGGAACAATCAAATAATCCCGACAAATACTTATATTCTAAACTTTAACACTCCAAAACCACTTACTGAAATAAAAATCAGCTATTTAATAACAAAAGTAGAAACCTATATTCCAAATCCTTTGAGATGCCATGATTGCTAAAAGTTTGGGCATCACAAAGAAAAGTGTACCAGACCTCCAATATGTAAGAACTGCAGAGAAACTGGAAACCACATAGATTGCCAACAGCCCCCAAAATGTGCAAACTGCAAAACAAATCATTCAGCAGATTTAAAAGAATGTGAATTATGGAGAAAAGAAAAAAGAATACAAGAAGTAAAACACACCAAAAATATATCCTACCCAGAGGCAAGGAAGTTCATTGAAAACTCTTTAGCCACAACTACTTATGCAAATATAGTCAAACCCACAAACAACTCTACACAAAATCAAGGAATGACTCCCCACTTTGATATAACAATTCTAATAAAAGAATTAAAGACCCTACTCAAATTATTAAGGGAAAGCTTGACCAACTTGATGACTAAGCTCTATGCTGGACCAGATCCAAAGAAGAACCTACACCTACATAGCAACAAAACCCAAAAAAGAAATCAAACAATAACTCAACCCAAACAACAACAAACTCCAGGTATCCCTCCTATCACTACAAAATCCAACAATCTTCCTCCAAAAATACAATTGGACAATACTGAAAGCCCACTGCTACCCCCCCAAAGATCTCCTTAGAAGAAGGAAACATAAATCACAAATCTCATTAATAGAAACTAAGAATAAATTTGAACTGATGGAAACTGAGAGCCAAGGAAGTCCTCCAAAACAGAGAAACCCTAAACTCCCCAAAAGCCTCAAAATCAGGTCAAAAAGCCTAGAAACTTTTAAAACTTCTGATTCCAGCCAAATGAAAAAACATAATACTAAAACTAAAACTACACCTAAACAAAATAAACATCAAACACACAAAGATTAAAAAGCATGGCCCATAAAATAATTCAATGGAACTGCCATGGCTACAAAGCAAACTATGATGAACTACTTCTATTAATAGCGGAACTCAACCCTACTGCCATATGTCTGGAAGAAACCTTCAAAAATATAGCAACAAACTAAATATAAAACCTTTGAACAATATGACTATACTGGACAAAGAGCTTCAGGTGGAGTATCAATCCTAATTAGGAAAGATTTCCCCCAAAATAAAACCAGCATCAACACTCACTTGCAAGCAATTACAGTCCCAGCGACCCTACATAAAACGGTCACCATCTGCTCACTATATATCCCACCTCATGACCCCATAAATGAAAAGGAATTAAACAATCTAATAGAATAACTCCCTAAACCATTTATCTTGATGGGAGATTTTAACAGCCATAATATAATATGGGGAAGTAAAACAACAAACAAAAGAGGCCAGATCTTAGAAAAAATTATCTATAGAAATAACTTATGCTTCTATAATCAGAACTCTCAGACCCACCTTAACCTATTTTCAAGTTCATTTTCTGCCATAGACCTAACCCTTAGTGATCCATCAATCTTTACAGATTATAATTGGAGAGTTTACAAAGACCCCTGCAGCAGTGACCACTATCCAATAATAATTGAAAATTCCATAACCCAGCAATACAAATTCTTGGGCATTACTCTTGACCCAAAATAATCCTTCATCCCACACATTAAACAACTGAGGATCAAATGCAACAAAACTATCCAATTCCTGAGAACCATAGCCCACACAGACTGGGGTGCTGATAAAAAAACCTTAACCAAATTATACACATGTCTAATACGATCAAAACTTGATTACGGTTGCTTCATATATGGAGTAGCCAGAAAATCGTAATGAACCCCCACTTTTCTTGAGAAGATATAAACTTGCACTCCAATACTATATTAAACTCATCTTATGCCCCCAAAACTTTGCCAATAATTGTATCATGGAAACAAGATACAAAAACCTTTTTGAAAATGAAGAGGTAATTAAACCTTTTAATTTAAGAATTCAAACTCTCCTAAATGAAATCAAAAACAATCCCCAAATAATACATAACACAATCCTTCCCAAAACAGCACCATGGACCATAAACCAACCAATAATAAAGCTAGACCTAACCAAACTTTCTAAAACCAAAACACACCCCATCACCTTCCAAGAAAACTTCCTCAACATCCAAAACAACCTCCCAGACCACCACCACATCTATACAGATGGATCCAAACAGGAAATGAAAGTTGGTTGTGCTGCTGTCTTCCAAAACAAAGAACTGTTAAAATGTCTCCCAAATGAATCCTCAATCTATAGTGCAGAAGTCATAGCTGTTAACCTAGCAATGAACATTTTAGCAAATCACAAATCCTCTAAATTCATCATCTACTCAGACTCCAAATCAGTCCAAGCTCTACAGAGCAAAGATTCATCAACCCCTCTCATCACAAGACTACTAGATAAAATGAACACTCTTTGCATCATTCTTGGATACCCTGCCACATTGGCATACAGGGAAATGAAAGGGCAGACAGAGCTGCAAAAAATCACTCCAGACATGTATATCCAATACAAAAATTTCATACACCGACCTAAAACCACTTATTAACAAATTTATACTCAAGAAATGGCAAAAATCTTGGGATGATCAAACACAGAACAAACTCCACCATATTCAAGATATCATGGGTGAATGGCCAGCAGGTTATAGAAGAAATAGAAAAGAAGTAGTGATAATCTCCAGACTTCGTATTGGTCACACCCACATTACCCATTCACACCTCCTAAAAGGAGAAGACTCCCTGGTATGTCTAACATGCAAATTACCTCTCACAGTCAAACACATTCTCATAAACTGTGACAGGTTTAGACAAATTTGCTCAAAACATTATCAAACAAACAATTTAAAGAACCTCTTCAAAAACTCCGAACCAGAGGAAAGCTTAAGCTTTCTAAAAGAAATCAATCTCTTCTTTAAAATCTAGTCAAATATAATAAAACATAACTAAAACTCATACCTTAAAACCTAAAACATGCACAAAAGACAAAAAAGCAATTTAACTCTTCAGACATTAAATGACCCACAGAGGTTGATATGCCGTTAAACAAAACTCAAACTTGTATTTGATTGTGATTTTTTAAATTCTTTTATACTTTTATTGGTTTATTTGTCTTTGAGTTGATTAATGTTTTTTTCTTTTAGAATTTTATAGTTTCCAGTAAATCTGGAAATTCTAAGATTTTTTTCATGTCACAATGAGAGAAGTATATTATGTTGTCTTATAGTTTATGAGAATGTATATTATGTTGTCTTATAGTTTATGAGAATGTGTTTGACTGTGAGAGGTACTTTGCATGTTAGACATACTGGGGAGTTCTTGTTCAATTCTGAAATTGAGTAGAAACAGATTGTCTTTAAAAAATGATTTAAATCCCACCACTTTATTCTTTTTTCATTTAAGCTTTATAGGTAGTCATTTTTATATCATCATTTCACATGAATTTTACTGAAATAACATCCAAACTTGATTCAGTTGGAGCAGGTTCCATTATATCTATATCCAATAATTATATGTGAACAGAAAAATCAACACAAATGTTGATAAATCAGTTTTATATAATGAATAGTTTTCACCTTAGATCACCAAGAAAGTATTTATTTGGAAACTGATTTAAATAACCAGCTTACAAACACATTGTTAGTAAGTGTACACACTTTTGAAATTTGAATTTTTTTTTTCTGGCATTTGATTTAGTAATTTTAGTTATTGTTCTAAAATAGTTTCAAATTTGAAAATAATTTTTAACTGACATTTTATTTATATGTTAAAGATGTAGCCATTACAAAAATTAGTCTACATCAATGTTAATGAGAATATTTCTTATTAGACTTTGGTATCAATGTTCATTGGGAGTATCTATTTATCTTTGTCAGTCTCTTTTAGTAATATGCTTTTTTTTTTAAAGATATATTTTTCTGTTTTCTCTTGAATAATAAAAATTTTCTGTTTATATATATATATATATATATATATATATATATATATATATATATATATATATATATATATGACTGGCTCATAGGCCTAGTGGGTAGAGTGTTTGCCTATGGTCCGGTCGAGTCACACCAAAGACTTTGAAAATGCTACTTGATACCTCCTTACTTAACACTCAGCAATATAAGGTAAGTATCAAGGGTAAAGTGGAGCAATCCCGGGAAAGGAGTAGTGCCCTCCTCTACATCTCAATGTAGTAGCTATCAAAAAGGGAGACTTCTGGTCACCCTTGACAATGGTTGCCAACTTATATATATCATCTCCCCATGCCATTGTGGCTAACATACTGAACTGCAACATCCTAGTAATCAAGTTCAAACTTCCATTGTGCTATTGCATTTACTTTCAGACTAATACCATTGGGGAAAAATATGAAACCTCCTTCTCTCCCCAGCTATAGGTCAAATAGTACTTTTTCTATTGTTCTACAAAGATTACTTTGATATCAAATAACTCACAAAGGTTGATATGCCATTACACAAACAAAACAAACCTATTTTATATACACACACATACACAATAACATTGATTCAAAAATTTACTTAATTGACCTGCAGTATTTAAAAGCTGAAAGTGCTTAATAACAGTCCATAGATTTATCTAATCTCTAATCATCTTGGCTTTGCCCGAAGATTGCTTCACTGCCTGAAACTTAAAGTTTCAAAAGTTTTTATTGGTTGAGATGTCATATATATGTATATATATATATATATATATATATATATATATATACACATACACACACACACACAGTCTATCTTGGAAGTATCTCTAGAACCAGTTGCTTTGACTTGATGTGGAAGCCAACTTCAAAGTGCTTCTGCACATGTGAACAGACACTCTATTGCAGGCTTACACATTCAGGAATAAGACACCATTATATGTGACCTTCTGTATAGTGGGACCTTCATTTTTACAGTGAATATGCATTGAACTCTGCTTGAAACTTTGCTATTCATCTGCAGAATTTGATAGATATTATGGAGCCTTTCATGGATGAGCAAAATGCACATCAAAATTTTTTACCAAGACTTTAAACTTGGATAGGAATTGAAAGTGATTCTCATCCTTGAAAGCTTTCAATAAGTAGAATACTTAATAATGTTAAATGCATAGGAGCTGCAATCCCCACCCCCAAATTGGTAATCGACTCTGCAAGGAATTATTATCAAGGCATTTTGAATATCTCAACTGCTTTTTCTTTCTGTCACATTCAGGGATCTTTGGCAACTCATTTTCCGCATCTGCTAGGATCCTCATGCAGTTCACAGTTGTACTTTCTGGCTTTCAATATTTATGTATTGCCTTACATATTACATCATCATGACATGCGACTGTCATAATGTTGAAATTCAAAAGTTGATTTAAAAAATAAACATTATCTATGATCTGTTTTTGCCAACCCAAACTTTTGCATCTTGGTTAAATGAATACACTTTTACCTATTTTCATTTGTTTGAAAACAGGAAATATTAGTCAAGAAAAAAAAAAAAACATTTAAAAATTCTAATTGTTTTTTTCCTTCAATTAAACATTTTTACTCCTCTATCATGAACAGGATGTGACACAAGGTCAGTTTTTAAGCTGGTCTGCACTTCTATTTGCTTATAGATGAAGGGAGGAGAGATAAATTCATGCATTTTCCCAAGGCATTAGTGCACTTGTTCATGATTTGAACTAGGATTGCTCATTCTATTTCCTATGTCCATAGATAATCATTATACTGATTAAACATTAATGAATGAAAAATTGCTGTCTCAAAATGTGCACACATGCTCACATAAGTATGTAAAGCGCAAATTTATTAAAGGTATCACTATGTTTTGATAAAGGAGTGGAACAAAGTTTTCCTCTGAAGAACAATACTCAAAAATTATTTGAAGAGAAAAAACAAAAATATTTTTGGGTTTTTATTGGTGTAGGATTTTTTCTTATATTTTCTTTTCTTTATTTTATTTTCATTTTGTCTTTTTTTCTTTGCTTTTCTTACTTTTCTTTCATTCTTTCTTTTTCATTTCTTTTTCTTTCATTCTTTACTATTTTTCTTTTCTTTTTTCATGCTTTATTTTTTTCTTTTTCTTTTCTTTTTTCATTTATATATTTTACTTCTTTTTTTTCTTTACAAATCAAAAATTTTGCCCATGTACTTCAGCACTGCAAAGAAATTAGTTGAACCTGTTGTGTTTGGTTGCTTGTTGACTTAGTTCAAATTTTTTAACCTTCTGCTCTGTCAACCATAACATGATGAAAATGCCTTAGAAATGTTTAAAGAATGAACAAGCACTTATTGACTTTGGTCATTTGTTACTGTGGACATTGTAATTGGAAGAATGACAATGTGAATGGGGTGGTTGGCAATGTCATCATATTTCGTTTTACTATAAAACAAGGAAAAAAAGATGGGCTGCATGTTTGTTCAGGAGTCTGCAATGTTAGCCCAAGATATTAAAGCTGGCTTAACTCAATTCCTTTTTACTTTATTTACATGGAAGATGATGATAATCATCATCATCATAATAGTTATTAGATTATTTTTCTTCTGAGAAGTGTCTATATTTACATAAATGTTATATATGTGTATACACATACACACACACCTCATTTGATAAAGATTTTGTATGCGTGCATTATTGCAGGAACATTTTGATCATATGGCATATCAATCCTATTTATGAATCATATATCTAATGTATATGTATAAACACATTTTGTGGATAACATTTCAAATGAGCCTAAGCTCATTTGTTTGCACATAGTTAAATGGTTTCACGTATTTTCAACCTGAATAATTCTTTTTTACTTTTAATTTGCTTGAACATAGTTAAATGGTTTCAAGTATTGTTATGTAACAAACAATTTAGCATCAGTTATTTGCTTGCACACTGTTAAATGGTTATACATATAATCATTTATGACTGAATGGTTTGTAGGTAATTTTATTTTTAAATGAGTTAGAATTAATTTCTTTGCACATTGTATCAATTATTGTGATCTAACATAAATGTTTCTATTTGATATTAATTATTTGTTTGCATACAAATAAATGGTTCCAAATATTGCTAACAATTCAATTAAACATCAGTCATTTGTTTGCATACAGTTTAAATGTCCAATACTTCTATTGACCCATAGATAGGACCCAATCAGATGCTATCACTCCAGGTCAGAGTGGACTTGGGAGCAATGTCAATGAAGGGATACTCCATATTCCCCAAAACTCCTGGGCTGGAGCCTCACCATAAGTTATAAACTGTTTTCTTAATATTTCAATGTTGATTCAAATCATTATAAAAAAAAAAATTCTGAAAATGTTCTTGTGATTGTTATTATACAAATAAGAAAATGCAGTTGATTATCATAAGATGCTATTTTCTATTTGTATCTTGACCAAAATAATTTATCTTAAAACTGTTTGGTCAACAAGAGTCAACTAAGACAATTCCCAGGATCATTGTTTTATATGATTGTCTTCTCATGGATATATAAAAAAAATCAGTCATTAACCATATTCTAATGATATTAAAGCAGTTTTTCTACTAAAATACTTTCCATGAATTCAGAAAAATAATTGTTTTTCAAATAATCTTTTTAATTTATAGCAATGCATAATTATGTATAAATTATTTGTATTAGATATGAATACTTGAAACCATACAACTGGACCAATTATTTGTATTTAGAAAAGAATACTTGATATTATGTAAGTGTGTGCAAACAAATGGCTATAGAGAAATAAAAAGTGTAATTAAAAAAAAGATAGAATGGAACATTGAAGATATTGTTATGATTAAAATCAAACATTTACATATTAATCAAATTTTGCCATTAAACAAATAAACCAAACCTGGCTCTCATGCTCTATTCGTAATGGGAATGGTAATTATTTTATATCTTATGATTTATTAACACTTTTCTTCTTTGTAAATAGTGTAATTTTAATTTTGAATTATGGTTTTGGACTTATTTTTTACTTTTACATTTGGTTGAGTCCACTTCCTTCAAAATGAGCCAAGAACAATCATAATAACCAGTCTTAAAATCTTAGACAATCATATTTGTTTTATTAGAGACTCATGTATTTCAATTAGTTTCCTTGTCCCCAAAAAGGTCTTACCAATTTTATCATTTGTTATAACTCTAACAATGAAAATGAGGATACTAGTTGGAATACATCTATGCAGAATAATACTTTTTGTTACCAAGGTAAAACAATGAGTTTTAGACTAAATCAAATCAACTGGTTATGAAATCATACCACATCTGGATTTTGTAAAATATCCATCATAGACAATTGGTCAACTTATAAATGCTTCCCTTTTCACCCCTTTATATCTAACTCTGTTTCATTTAGAAGATCATAAAAACATGGATAATTGATTGTTTTAGATTCTAATGCTTAAAAATAAAATTTGGTGTATCGAAAAGTGATAAAAAACTTGAAAACAAGAATTTTCATTGGACCCAGGATCAGAGAATTAATGTTTGACAAGTACATGTGGTAAACAGCATCTGCTTGAGTTAGCAGCATGGGATTTATTTGTATGAATTGTACAGACCTTTCTTGGGTCTCATAGAGATGAAAATGATGCTGATTTAATAATCAAAATCTAACCGTGTAATAAAGAATACAATGATATCACATTCTTACTTTACTTTCTTCCACCTAATATGGGTAAGATAAGTAATGTACATGAAGGAAGACTCCACCAGGATATTTTGATGTTGAAAACAAGGGCACTTAAACCCAAATATGATGGGTGATTTCTGCTGGTTTTTACAGCAGGAGACCAGCACCTCCCATAAGTACAAGTGTCAATGTCTCAAACGCTTTTGAATACTATTAACTAATGCTTAAGTTATGTATATTAAGAGCACATATTCTATTATTTAAAAAAAGTGTTTTCTTATTGAAATTTTTTTTAATTGATTTAATTTGATAAATATATCATCATATTTTGATATTATCAGAACATGATGTAATGAAATATTTACTGAATTTTACTATTCAAGTTTGCTCTCCAATGTGACAATATACCATGTAATATGGCATGCAGGGTAACATTGTATATATAACATTTAAATGCGTATAATTTAAAAATGTGTCTATATGGCTAAATTATGATTCCAGAGTTGAATTCACTGGCCAGGATTCAGTTATTAAACAACTGCCTTTACATCAATGGACAAAGTCTTTTTCAGTGTAATTCTTCATTTCAGAAATTAAGACAGCAATATCTGCAATAATAGAAATTTAGAAAATGTGGCACTTAAAATTAAGTCAATGTCTTTTGTATTGAATAAATGAAGGAACTTCAAATATTCTGTAGTTACTAATATTAATTTTTGAAAAATTTTTTGTGAAGGGTTTGATTTACAATGTAAATATAATGCTAGAAAAAGCTCTTTTGTCTGTCAGGTTAGCTAAACCAAATCTTTTTCTTAGTTTTGGTTGAGTCCCTGGGGCACAGTAGCAAACATACTGGACTGTGACATTGTAGTGAGTTTGAAAAACAATCACGCTCTCATGTTCACTTTTAAACTAATACTCTTGAGAAAGCTATGAACTCCCTTATATATCCAGATATGTTTAAAAATAGTACCTCTATTGTTCTTCTATAAGAACAGCTTTGGTATTAAATAATCCACAGCCATTAAAAACCATGAAACCAAACCATTTATCTTTTTGTTTAATTTTATAAAGTAGACATTTGAATGAAACTTTCCCTCCATGAATTTAAGTTTAAAAAAGTAAATAGAATGTAATGGAAAAAAGTCATTGAAAAGTCAAATATGAACAGTGGCTATCAAGGGGTCATAAAAATTAACCTATAAAACATGGTTCTATGTACAAATATGGGCCATGAAAGCATGATCTATCAATCCTTTCTGAGTGGAGTGCTCCATTCCTCTAAGAGATATCAGAAAAGTTACCACATAGTTTGTGGTAGGCATTTTTTTTTTCTAGTTAATAATAAGAAGTTCTGATCTTTTATCTTGGGTCAAGTGAACCATTTTCAATCTCAAAAGAGAATTTTTTCTGCCTGGTCTTGCATTCGTTCTCAGCCAGTTTGCTGCATTTACTCATTATTTGGTTTAGTGTTTTGTCTTTTTCTCCACATTGCCTTCACTTTCTATGCTATTGAGTCTTATCTATTCAAGCTTTTATGTAATTAGTTCTTGTGTCATTTTGAGCTGCTATTAATATTGATTCAGTTTCTTTTTTAGGTTTCCTATGGGTGGCCATGCTCTGGTCATTTTGTGCACAGTGACCTTAGTTTGTCTTCTGGAGCTTTCAGCTATAAAAGAAAATTCCTAAATGTTTTGATCATTTGACTTAAAAGCAACCATTTCATCTTGTTGCTGATTCTAAGCGTTTAATTCTTGAAAGAAGCTATAATTAGTTATGAACAGTCAACTTGGAGAAATTCTTTACTTAAGAACCCTATTGGTCCTGATTTTCTACTCATGGCCTTTTCTCTTTTATAGGCCTTGTATAAACATATTTACATATTCAGTAATCTAGTGAGTATTTACTAAATAAAGAATAAAGATGTTTTTACTAAGTATTTACTAAAGAATAAAGATGTTTTTTAATGTCTCAACTTTTATGATTGGGATAGTCTCAATCTGTTTTTGAATTTCCATTTCTGCAAATTTTGTCTTTTCTGTTTGTTGGAATTGTTTCAAATGAGCCAACTATTATGGGAATAATGTAATCCCCTGACTTCATATTCTAGTTTTTCCATTTCCATTATGTAACCTGATATTTTCTATATCTTTTTAATCTTCATCTTTTAGTTTCCTAACTCAGTCATGTCTATGATCTTGAATAATTTCTTTTCTTTGTATGCAGCAGTTAGATCTGGTTTTATTGCTTGAATAAGTATTGCCACTCTGGATCTTAAAATTCTAGAGTATTGAATTCAAATTTTTACAACAGTCCTTAGTTCAGACTCATACATTGTGTTTATATAAGAGAACCCAAATTTTTTTATATAATTCCTAATGTAGCACAGTTCCTACTTTATTATGACTGCATTCATTTATGAAATATTCATTTACAGTCTAATATTTTGTCTCTTCTTTCACTGTAACCTGATTTGGTCATAAAAACACTATTTATCTACATCTTAAACAGGAATAGCCTGATGCAGACCATTTCTCTCCAAGTCTGGTTGAATTGTTTCCCTTCTAGACCAGTTGCTCTAATAAGATTTACGAGCTTAGTCTACTCTACTATTTATCAATCATTGGAAGGAGAATACTTAGATTCATACCTTTTTAAGCGTATTCACTTTGTATTAAATACAAGCAGATTCATCAAGGATTTGTAATCAACTACATATGCATACACTTTTATGTTTGCTAACCAAGACTTACATACACCAGTAAATATGATTTGAATATCCTCTATCTTGTTTGGTGTGAATATTTTTATGTAATGTTCTCTTATCTTCAACACTCTGCCAGCAGGAGTGTGCAGCAGACATTAATGGATAGATGAGATTTGAAGTCAAGAGTGAAAAAGGCCTGAGAAAGTTTGCATTTTGAATTTAACAGTTTGATTTTTGAAGTATTACAGAGCAGACTCTTCACTTAAAGGTTTTTAACATTTTGTTTGAAGGCACCCCACTTTTTCTGTTTTTTTATTTTCATAGAGAGACTTTTAGAAAATGTTAAGACTTTTCTCTTCTCTATAAAAGACAACATAGAAATTCACTGAGTTGGCTGCCTTGATTTATTAAAACATTCATATACATGGGAACCAAACTGTAAATGTATGTTTGTCTATTTCTTTCATTTTAATGGATAATTATTGAGAGACCTACTATGTAACAGTATATACACAAACTAATGAATGAAGGTGAATTTTTATTGCCTTTTTTAAACTGGAGTTACACTATGAAGACATTATATTAATTCATGCACAGGGGTATATATTTATTTCTTATACAAATTCAATGTGTATGATTGCATTTATTTGTTTATTTACGTATATGTACACACACACATGCATCTCTCTCTCTCTAAAAAATGCTCATGAAGATAAAAAGTAAAAAGAAAATATTATTGAATAGAGAATCTGTTGATGATGTTTATAAATTTAGTTATCTCCCTTTATTTTGACCTGAGACTTTGAGTTGTTGAAAGAGACTCTGGAATAGTAATAAGCTGTCTTTAAAAATCAATCCAAGCACAAGCCTTAGGAATAGTTCAGGAAGGTTTTTCATAAGAAAATTTAGAGAACAATATGGAGATGCTCAAGGAAAATTTCAGTTTCTTTAAAAAAGATAAAGATTTTTAAATGAGATTAAAAAATGTTGATCTTTTAATGTTTTTTCTTTAGAGTTTATTTTTGATTTCTTTAAAATTTATTCTATTTTATCTTATTTTTATTTGATTCTGAAGTTTAAAGAATTGTAATTATCAAGTGCATTTAGATGATTTTCAGGGCTTCCATTTTCACTGGAGCCTTCAGCTATAAAAGAAAATTCCTAAATGTTTTGATCATTTGACTTAAAAGCAACCATTTCATCTTGTTGCTGATTCTAAGCGTTTAATTCTTGAAAGAAGCTATAATTAGTCATGAACAGTCAACTTGGAGAAATTCTTTACTTAAGAACCCTATTGGTCCTGATTTTCTATTCATGGCCTTTTCTCTTTTATCGGCCTTGAATAAACATATTTACATATTCAATAATCTAGTAAGTATTTACTTAAAGATATTTTTTAAATGCTTCAATTTTTATGATCTGGATAGTTTCAATCTGTCTTTGAATTTCCATTTCTACAAATTTTGTCTTTACTGTTTTGTGGAATTGTTTCAAATGAGCCAATTATTATAGGAATGGTGTAACCTCCACCTCTGACTTCATATTCTAGTTTTTCTATTTCCATTATGTGAAGTTCTGGTATTTTCTATGTTTTTTAATCTTCATCCTTTAGTTTGCTAATGCAGTCATGTCTATGATCTTGAATAATTTTTTTACTTTGTACACAGCAGTTAGATCTGATTTCATTGTTTTAATAAAATGACCAGTCTGCTTTTACATATGATATATTCATTTACAGTCCCATCTTTTGTCCCTAAGAAAGCCTATTTGATACTATTCTGTATTTTGTCAAACATACATAGATTATTTTTTGCTAATTCTATTTTTAAAATATTGATGAGTAATGCAGTCAAAGGTGGGAAGATATATAAATTGCAGTGTATAAGTCAACCTTTTAAGCCCAAAGAATCTCTAAAAAAATAGGTGTTGACTTACACTGCAGGGCTAAAATCCAAACATTTATCACTAGTTGACCACTTTGTGGTAAAGATTTGTATTTTAACTCTGCAATATAAGTTGACCAGATTTTTTCAGGCTTAAAGGTTGACTTAATTGCCACAATTTATGGTGTGTGTGTGTGTGTGTGTTTTTATGTATATATATATATATATATATATATATATATATATATATATATATACCCCTACCTAACCCCTATGCTAGAAGCAGGATGTGACACTAGGTTAATTTCTAAGTAGAGTAAAGCTAGTTTGCATTTCAAGTTTTCCTTTTCTGGTTGCCATATCCAAACCCAGTCTGCACTACTATTTACTCATAGCTGGGGGAAGAAGTGAGGAATTCATGATTTTCATGTCACCAATTCCATTTCTTATGAAGATGACTGTTATTCTTAGTGTGTCTCGATAAGATTTGAAAGATTGTAAGATATTTGAATGATAATATGGATCTTTGTAAGCCTTTTGCAATATCAATCTGATGTTGTCTTCTATCTCATTTTGTTAATAGTGGTGAATCCTGTCACATGGGCTACTGCTAGTCCTCTATACAACTGTGCATCCCAGCCCTATACTGAGATTTGGCTGCTCCTGCAGCAATACTAATGCATGGTGTATAGCACCTTGCCTTTCTTTTGACAACACTAGTGTTGTGGGGAGGGCAAACCTGCAGCATGAGCATACCGTAAAATTGACAAAAATGCCTAGAGAATGAAATACAATAAACCTGCTTTTAAAAAAATGAATATTTGTCATCAATTAGATATTGATTTCCAAGCTGGTCTTCTTTTGAGACCTACTTTCTTCTTTCGTCTGATGGACAACATTTTTTCCTGTTATGTCACTTTAAGTTATTTTGATTTTGTCAGATTTTGCCAATCATTTCTTTGTTGATTAGCAGCAGCAGCAGCATGTGCTTCACTATTTTTCTTGATTTCTTTTTTTATTTATAAACAATCTAAAAAAATTCCAAATTGACTGCTGATTAAAATATTCGGTCACAAAATCAAATCACAAATAACACAGAGTAGAAGAATTGGGTATAAAACATTTCAGTTGTGAATACTTTGGTTGTAAAATGATGTTTGTTTTTTTGTATTTTAGGCAACTTTTAACTTGCAAGAAATGTCAATTTATGAAAAAAAGTAAAGTTTAAAAAATAACAGAAAAAATTTTGTTTCTCATGAAAAGAAAAAAAGGAAAAGAATCAAGTTATGATGGAAAAATAAAAATCAATAAGTTACTTAAATAAATCCATAAACATTCTGGATATTCTTCGATACATTAAATTATAAAGAGTACAAAAAGAAACCAAACTTTTTCAAAAACAAATTTATTGCTTTAGCTACCACTTAATGAGATTTGCTGGCATTTTTCTTAGGAGGAGGTGCCTTAGGCACCAAACAATCAACCCAGCCTTTACTCCTTTTAGGTGAGGAAGCTGGTGTTGCCTTGGGGAAGGGCCCTCCCTGGAAGATGAGCTGTTAGCATTATCATACTAACTACCCAGCATAAATGCCAGGTAGAATCATTAATATGTATGATCAACATGCAATGTCTATTATATGTTTTAACAAGTGGTTTTTCTGTTGGCTGGGACTCTAGATTATACTGACTGCATCTCTGCAGTATCCTGATATGACACTAAACAATCTGATTGTGAGGCCCCCGTAATGCTGGAAGTCTGGAGAATGTGGAGTATCCCTTCACTGCTATTCACCCTGGTCCACTCTGACCTGGAGTAGTAGTACCTGATGTGGTCCTATCTATGGATTAAGTAGAATTGTTCAATATCTAAACTGTGAAAACAAATGAATTATGATATATCATTTAAACTGAGTTTAAACAAATGACTTATGGTAAATTGAATTGTCAGAAATAGAACTATTTGATCAGTTAACTGTGTATAAACAAATGGCTGATATTCAATTGAATTGTTATTGATACATAGCAATACTTGGAACCATTTTTCTTTGTTGACTTATGCTCAACTGAATTGTTAGAAAAAGAACTGTTTGATCATTTAACTGTGTGTCTCAACAAAATGTGTTTATAAATCATATATTCAATATATATGTAAAAACATGATTTGGCAATAAATAACCAACAATGATTGATATGCCATAAAACCAAACTTAATAAATGGTGTTTATTACTGTCATGGGATACCTAATTTGCATACTGATTTTGAACAGCAGCTTTTAGTAAATGAAAACAAGAACATAAATACACATATGAACACACAAATATATGATAAGTCTTCATTTTTATATAGCATCTCTCAAGCTTTATAAGGTTGGGAGGATATGTACAAGTTTTATTTGGTAGGGAGGATATGTATACAAAAGCTAAAAACTGAAATCAATCCTGAATTAAGCAGTTTGTGTTTCCCTTCACTCTTACGCTTTTGTGAGAAGCATGAATCTATCTGTTATCCCCATCCAAGTTTTGGGTAAATAATTGGATAAACTGGGTTCTTTAGCTAGGTAACCAGTATAGGAGAAGGAAAATGTATTCAAACCAGCTGTATTCTATTCAAATGTTGACCTTGTGTCATATCTTGCCTGTGATAAATATTTCCACCCAACCTTTAAATCTATATAATTTAGAATCCATCTTGTCTGTCTCTCGTTGCACCTGCCTCTGAAGAAGTTTATTACAATTTTGTAATGAATACTATCAACCAACCACAAGTTTGTCTCTTTAATTTCTCAGTTGTAAATTTAATGCTTCACAACTTATAAAAGATTGACTTACAATCAAGTTGTGCTGAAAGCAGTAATTCCTGTTAGATCACTGAAGTTAAGCAGTGATGAGTCTGTTCAGTACTTTGACGAGTAATCATGTTGTAACAGCGAGTAGTGTAAACAATTTTGAGCTTGTGTGCCAGACTAAGTAAAGCTTGGTAAATAACATCTCACAAGAGATGATAAGAAAATATTCCAGATTGGTCAGAATCTGGTGCAGAAATCTTTTCTCAAAACTGGCAACTAAAATCAAACCTCTTAGCTATCAATTGACAGCTTTACCTTTGAGCCAAACTGTATCCTTCAACCTTTGTATGTGAATATCACAGGTAAAGGCAATGTGTATATAAAATTGCCTTTTTTCCTCCCCACCATGTGTGTACGTTAATGATCAATATTCTTAGAATCGATAAACACGCATCAACCATGCTTGTTACCAACATAGCTGCCACTATCAGAAACAAATAATAATAATAATAATAATCAATGTGTCTCATCCAATATGTGAAAGATTAAAAAATCTTTTTTTTTGTTCTTTTGTTTTTATCCTTAGGATAGAAATGAGTTAGAAAAGCAATGGTTTTAGCACATATACATTTAGAATTATACAAAAGTGTTTTTTTTCCTTTAGTGTCTCTGCATGTTGGTTGTAGCTGATTTTTTTTTTTTTTTTTTTTTTTTTTTTAAATATTTTCATATTATAGATTTATTACATATTTTGCACTGAGAAATCATCTCTTTTTAACAAGTTATTTTTGTTTGTTCACTTCAATTTATTTAACCTTTCCTGATTTAGATTTAGTCTTGAGTTTTTATTTATTCATTTTTTTTTCAGGAATATCTGAAGCTAAGAATTTCTCATAGCCTTTCCAGTTGTGCACAGAATTCAGCTAATAAGACACTTGCTTATGTAAAGATCAACCACCAATTTATCGTCTAAGAATTGTCCTAAAGATATGATGTCTACATTAGAATTTATAGTATTTTTGCAAACTTTAATAGAAACTGAATGATTATAAATTATGCAGACAATGAACAAATTGGCTGATACTATTTTTCCATTGATGCCTACTAGCATGTATTTCTAAATGGTCATCATTTTGTCTTCATTTCTTGTCTGACTGACCATATCTTGTAGAGACACTTGTGTCATGGTTATCATCATAAGAAATAGATACAGCATCCTGAGTTCAATTCCTGGATGATGCTTTTTGCATTTCACATTGCACTAATACCCTTGGGAAGAAGAATAGTTAGATGCATATCTAACTATTCTCTCTCCAGCTATGGGTAAATAGCAGGACAGACTGAGTTCTTTAACAACTAGTCTAGGAGAAGAAAAACTGAATTCAAGTTTGAGTGAAATTAGATTCAAATTTTCTTGGTAAATTCTGAAAGTTTTGGCAATTTTTCTTAAAATCAAAGAAAATGTTGTTCAAGTAACGTTTTAATTTGGTTAACTATCTTTATTAAAAAAAATTAAAAAAATGTTTCATGTGGTTCCTTATTTAACAATGTTGACTTAAATACTGTCAGATTTGAATAGAGAAATTACACGTTTTTCATCTTTTTGATTTGTTTATTTGACCAATTTTTAGACTTAACTTATTTGAAGATATTTAAAAGCTGTTATAAAGGGGGATAAGTTACATGTGAGGTGACAGTTTATACAATATAATTTGACGGTAATTTTTTTCTCTTTTTCATTTTATTCTTAATGAATGGGATTAAAAATGATGGCTAAATATTTGGAAAGTTTTCAACTGGCCAACTAAGCTATATGGTGCATCTTTAATGAAAATAAACTTCCAAATATCAGCTGTTAATATCCCTTCATAGCCTGCTCTATGTTTTATTAAATAGGACCATTTGCTAGTGAGGATGCCTAGTACATTTAAAAGATAAATAATCTGAATAATTAACACATTTTATGACAAAGATAAGAGTAGTAGGCTCTTAGCATTGTCAATATTTATTACACCTTTAAAGGGGAAAGAAAAAAATTACAATTATAAAGACCTCATAAATGTTTTATACCTGGTTAGTAACTTGAAAAATATATTGCTGATTTCACCTGCAAAGAGAGATATGTTTATTTTTTCTTCAACTACCACAGGCATCTTGAATTTACTGATCCTAACTATTTTTTTACATTGCTTTGGGTTAGGCTATCATAATATTTAATCTACCTCTTTGATCAGAACATCAGTACTAATGTTTTCATCTATGTTTATATTTACCCAACCCCTCTGTCACAGACAGGATGTGACACAAGGTCAATTTTTTAAATAGAGTAAAGCTGGTTTGAATTCAGAATTTTCCTTCTCGACTGGTTGTCATACTGAGGTTAAATAGCTCAGTCTGCCCTACTACTTACAAATAGCTGGGAGAAGAATAGATGGATTCAAGGGCACTTGCACAAAGTGAATTGGCCCAGTTGGTTGGAGCTGTGGAATATACTGATTGCATCTGCAGAGGGATAAGACGCCCCCAATGTGTGTCCTGAATATGACACTAAACAATCTGATGGTGAGCTCTTGTAATGCTGGAAGTTTAAGGAATGTGGAATATCCCTTCATTGCAATTGCTCCTGGGTCCACTCTGGCCTGGATTGGTAGCACCTGATAGGGTGCTATCTATGGGTCAAATAGAACTGTTTGACATTTAAACTGAGTGAAAACAAATGCCTTATACTGAATTGAATTGTCTGAAATAGAACTGTTTGAACATTTAACTGTGAGTTAAAGAAATTATTGATGTTTAATTGAATTGTTAGTGATATGTAACAATACTTGGAATGATTTAACTGTGTGCTTAAGAATGAGCTTAGGCTCATTTAAAAATGTTATGAATAAAATATGTTAACAAATCATATATGTTTAATATATACGAGGTGCATACAATAAGTTTGCAAACTTTTTTTGTATGAGCATTTAAAATTGTTGTAGACTCTTGAAAATTCAGTATGTTATTGCTATACATCTTATGAGATGACTGACCAATTTTTATGATTTCAGCTTCAAATGAACAGCTACAGCAGGAATTGGAATTCACCCTACTAAAGTTTGATTGTCACAGGTGGTGAATTTCAAAAATGCAATCTGATGCTTTAGAAGAACGATATGCAATAACATACTGTTTTAAACTTGGAAAAAATGCCACAGAAACGTATAGAATGCTTCAGACTGCTTTTGGAGCATCTTGCATGAATCAAACATCAGTTTTTGAGTGGCATAAGAGATTCAAGGAAGGCAGAGAGTCTGTAAGGGTTGATGGGAAGTGTGGGAGGAGTAAGGAAGTCAATACACCAGAGTTGATTGGCCAGAGGGTTAGGTTTAGGGTTACTATGTTGAGGTTTTAAGGGAGTTCAGGAAGAGATTCCGTCAGAAAAGGCCAGCACTCTTCAAATCGGGTCAGTGGAATTTCTACCAGGACAATGCACCAGTCCACAACTCCATCCTTGTCACAGACTATTTGACCAAGATGGGCATCAAGACAGTTCCTCAGCATCCCTATAATCCAGACCTTGCTCCCTGTGACTTTTGGTTATTCTCTAAGCTCATGGGCTGTCGTTATGTGACAACTGAGGAGATGAAAGAGGCTGTGACGAAGGTTATTGATACGCTCACACAAGAGGACTTCCATGGGCCTTCCAGAAGTTGTTGGAACAGTACAAGTGCATTGCAGCTGGAGGAGATTACTTCAAAGGGGACTAGAGTTTCATGTGTGTACTATCAATAAAAGTGTCCATACAAAAAAAGTCTGGAAACTTATCGTATGCACCTCGTATATGTATAAAAAGGATTTGACATTAAATTCGCTACAATGATTGATATGCCATAAAACCAAACCAAACCAAACAAAGTGAATGCAAACAGCATTGTCCAAGATTTGAATTTAATCACCAAGTTCAGTTACTAAGACAATAACCATTATGCACCACACCTCCATATGTTCGTCTATGTTTGTATAGAAAAACGTTTTTAGTTTCATGCCTTTCTCACCAAAACGGAGGCAAAAACAAAACTACATTGTTAGCTTGCATTAAAGACATTTTTATTGCTTAGGTTTGTGATGCATTACCCAATTTAACACAACTTAATTCACTAAGTGCAACTTTATTGTTGTGTTAAAATCAAACCTTTTAATTCTTTATTTATAGACTAATAGTAAAATAAAAAAAAAAGAATTATCTGAAAAGTGTTTTGGCTATAAAATTAACTTGTTTTATGAGGAGTGATAAATCTTATTTGGGTGCCTTACAAAAAAAGTGGAAATTCATGCATCAAAATATATATCTACGTAATCAACACTTCAAAAAGTAAAAAGATTGTTTAATTTCGTTAATGTTCATTCAATTATTCTTAAAATATGATTTTCTGAGGAGAATGGAAATAAAACATTTATAGTACTCAGTAAGCTTTTTCAATTTTGCTTTAGAGTATTTTGGATTTTATTTATCTTCCTGAAATACTTCTATAAAGTCTTATCATTCAGATTGTCTGAAAAAAAAAGTTTGACATATTTTTATTTTTGATTTTAGAGATAAAGAAAATATCAAGGAAAGGATAATTAGTAAAAATTCATTCACTTGTAAACTTGTTTTTCAAACTTTCAAAATAAACTTGGCAATGTATCTGTATATAAAAAATCCATTCATTTATGTTTGGTCTGAATTTTTTGCTGCTTTTGTTGGCTTTTTGTGTGGATGGCTTTTTTGTTTATGGTTGAATTTGAAAGATGAATGCAGATTAGAAAACAAAAATCTTTTTGAAAAAGAAAATAAATTTACATTATCCAACTTTGTGAACAATTTGAAAAAAAATCTAATTTGCTGCATAAATTGAAAGAAATGTTTTACTCACTTTGTCTTGATTTTTTTTCATTGTTTTTGCTGATACAATTGTGACAAATCTTTTAAAATATTTTCTTTATGAACTTTGAAACCAACAAGTTCACTTGAAAGTTTTGGGAAAAAAATTTTCTCCCCTGATTTTGTGCGCATAATCTATATACATAAACATAGATATATGCACATGAATATACATCTATAAGTGCACACATACAAGAATATACACATTCTGACATTTATAGATGCATACAAAATGTATTCACATACAATTTTTGTCATCATTTTGGTATCTTCTGAAAATAAAAATATCCTCATCTTGAAAAGTCGTTCTTTTTATTTTTACACACAATTATATGGTTTTAATTAAGTAATGATAATCATTTGTAAAAAATTATAGCTCCAAGTAACTATTCTTAATAGAAATAATTTGCACATATATGTTTTCAAGTATTCCTACCAAATACTACTGATTCCTGTTTGCCCAGTCGGTGGATCCTTAACAGGTACTAACATTCTTGGTTAGTGTGGACCTGGGAGTAATGGCAACAATCAAATGACTTATACACTCCAGAGCTCTGGAACTGAACCCTCACTACTAGATGCAGTTTTGTGTCATAATGAGATGATTATATTTGTTGTTTAAGGAGAGGTGGCATTTTGAATTTTACTTAGGTTGTTTTGTTTTCTTATTAACTGCTACGGGGGTGGGCAAACTGTGAGACTTCTAAGCTTTTAGAAAATATACGAAATTCAAAACCTTTTTGGCGTGTATACTAATACATTCGACCAGAGTCATATATTCAATTTGGATTTACTGCAAAAAATGTCTTTACATTTAAAATACCTTATTCAAGCGGCATTTTACAAAGAAAAGAAAATAACAGCGTGCAATTTTGAAAAAATTTCGGCATTTTAAATTAGGACTTAAAGACATTGTACTGACCAGTATTAAACCTTTAAACTTCATGGCAGCACAGGCTAGTTTCTTATCTCTTTTGTTCTGTTCTAATGTTTAGTTACCAATGAATTTAAAATATAATTTTGGGAAGTTCTACATCTTGGGGAATGGGACGCTATTTATTTTGTCATTTTGGGTGGGGGGCTTTTTTGTTTTTTTGGTTTAAGGAGAGGTGGCATTTCGAATTTTACTTGGGTTGTTTTGTTTTCTTATTAACTGCTATGGGGTGGGCAAACTGTGAGACTTCTAAGATTTTAGAAAAGATCATCTCTAGTGCGTAGCATTCCGAAACACAACCTGCTAGTCATTGGCGGGGATATGAATGCCCTAATCGGGAAAAACAGAAACAAAAAAATACAGCCTTCACAACACATCAAATAGGAATGGACAACATCTGACTGATTTCATGATAGAAAATAGATTAACATGCCTCAATACAAACTATCAAAAAAGGGAGGGAAAATTATGGACCTACACATACGCGAACAATAGTAAAGCACAGATAGACTACGTCTTTATAAACAAGAAATGAAAAAATAGCGCGATTAATTGCGAGGCATACTCCTCTTTCGAGGGTGTGTCCTCCAATCATCGAATAGTCATGGCCAAATTACATCTAAACCTACGAAAAAACGCCACACGAACAGTGACCACTAAACACTATGACTGGGCCCTTCTTAACAACAGAGATATTAGAGATAAATATGTATTAGAATTAAGAAACAGATTCGAGACACTACAAGAGAAGACAGAAAAAGGTACCCCAAACGACGAATATGAGAATTTCGTTTAAGCACGCCTCGAGTCGGCATCAAAGTGTATTCCAACAAAACCAAGAACTAATTATAGAGTCCCATGGGAAACGTTAGCGGTTAGAGAAAAACGTGCACTCGTGAAAACTGCCTCCAAAAGCTATCGGAAGAACCCAACAAACACAAATGCCCGAAAACTAGAAAAGGCTCAATATCAATTTGCAGGCATATATCTAAAAGAACAGATGGAATACATACAAAATCAGATAAATAAGATTAGAGACTCTGTGGAAGATAGGCAATCTAGGATAGCCTGGCAAACAATAAACGAAGTGAGTAGAAGGAAGAGCACAGCCAAAGCAAAATTGAAAGCTGCAAACCAACAAGAATGAATAAAACTGTGGAAACAGCATTTCGAAATTCTACTTGGAAACCCACCAAAAGTAACGAATGAACCAATCACCAGAATTATCAGTAAGTAATTAGACATTAAACTAGGTCCATTCACCAAAGTAGAACACGACTCAGTTCTTCGAAAAATTAAAAATAGGAAAGTTGCAAGGCTTGACGAGATCCCCCCAGAAGTATGGAAGATCAGACAATTTGACGACATACTGCTCCGACAATTCAATGCAGTCTATAATCAAAACCTGATAGATAGATGGATGAAGGGATGCATCCTTCCTTTCCCTAAAAAGGGTGACCTCGGATTAGCCAAGAACTACTGAGGTATAACACTTACATCCGTAGCAGCCAAAATTTACAATGCCCTACTTCGAAACCGCATAGAACCCAAAATTGACAACATCCTTAGGAAAAACCAAAATGGTTTCTGAAGAAATAGATCCACAACCACACAAATGTTGACCATCCGTAGAATACTTGAAGGCGTACGGGCAAAAAACCTTCAGGCGACATTACTATTTGTCGACTTTACCAAGGCCTTTGATTCCATCCACAGAGGGAAAATGGAACTAATCCTACTAGCATACAGCCTACCAAAAGAAACCGTAGCAGCAATAACAATTCTCTACAGAAACAGCAAAGTGAAAGTACGTTCACCGGATGGAGACACAGAATACTTTGACATTGTAGCAGGAGTACTACAAGGGGACACGCAAGCCCCATACCTCTTTATCATCTGTCTCGACTACGAGCTTAGAACTTCGATTGACTAAATCAGAGAAAATGGCTTCAAGCTGACAAAGAAAAAAAGCAGAAGGTACCCCGCAAAAACAATTACCGATGCCGACTATGCCAATAATATAGCGTTACTGGCGAATACACCCAACCAAGCCGAAACACTACTGCATAGTTTGGAATGAGCTGCCGCAGGCATTGGCCTCCATGTCAATGCACACAAGACTGAATATATGTGTTATAACCAAACAGGCGACATTTCCACACTAGACAGAACCTCACTGAAACTAGTAGACAAATTCACCTACCTAGGAAGCAGCGTCTCATCAACCAAAAAAGACATCGACACACGGCTAACAAAAGCATGGACAGCTATCGATAGGCTCTCGATCATATGGAAATCAGATCTGACCAATAAAATGAAACACAGTTTCTTCCAGGCAGCGGTTGTTTTGATACTGCTATATGGATGCACTACTTGGATGCTAACTAAATGGCTAAAGAAGAAGCTTGATGGCAATTACACAAGAATGTTGCGAGCAATATTGAACAAGTCCTGGCGGCAACACCCCACAAGGCACCAACTATACGGCCACATGCCTCCCATCAAGAAAAGTATACAAGTTAGACGAACCAGACACGCAGGACACTGCTGGAGAAGCAGGGATGAGCTCATAAGTGATGTACTCCTATGGACCCCCACATATAGCCAAGCAAAAGCAGGACGACCAGCTTGAACATACATACAGCATCTATGTGAGGATATGGGATGTAGCCCTGAAGACCTGCTAGAAGTGATGAATGATCGGGAGAAGTGGCGAGAGAGGGTCAGGGATATCCGTGCTAGCGGCACGACATGTTGATGATGATGATATTTGTTGTAGTAGTAGAAATGATTTATAAATATTTACATTTCTGATAGTCTTTTACTTTTACAGAATCATATTTACTTATTACTAATATTAATATTTTCATTCTGAACATTATCAAAAGCAGATGATCTTACAATTTCATTGATTCTATTTCTGATTTTAGTAATGCCATGGATGATTTCAATTCTTCACACCTCTTTGCATTGTTACCTTCATGTTTTACAATATTTTTTCACTTCCCTAGCTGGGTACGGATATTTTTCCAGCATTTTTCTTTCATCATAGCCTCTTTTGGTAAATGGCATTTGATGATGAGACTCCACTTCTGAAGCTCTGGGGAGTGTGGATTATTCCTTTGTTGCTATTACTGCAAGGTTCACTCTGATCTGGAGTGGTAATACCTGTTAGGGTCCTATATATTGGTCAAATTGATTTGTTTGAAAGTTATTAGTATTGGATAGGAATTCATGCAACCATATAACTGAGTGTAAACAAATGGTTATTAGATAAAATATTAATCATCTAGTGATTGCAGGTTCAATCACAACAACAGGTAGGAATAACAAAAGCATACTTACTATACACTTGTACCCAGTGAAGGTTAACAGAATTGCAACAGTCTACCCCTGTGGTTCAAATAAAAAGTTCAGTTAGAGATTCTGTATGGACTTCCGAGTTTGACATGAACCACCTGAAGAAGGCTGAAGGACATATTGGCTGAAACGTTGTGAGTATAACAATAAAGATAAGGCCAACAGTTTGAATATTCTAAGTAATAACATTTATCAAGTTTCATCACAGAAATTTAGACAAGTAAAATATTAATGTTAGATAGGTAAGTTGAAACCATTTAAGTGTATGCAAATTGTATTAAGAAAAGTTACTAAAATTGTTTACTAAGGATTATGACTATTAGTTTCTTGAAATCAGATAATTGCTTGCAAATTAGATAGAATACTTGAAAGCATATAACAGTGGGCAAACAAATGAATCTTATCAAATAGGAATAGTTATTTGAAAACATATAATTGTAAATCATCAAATCATACTGTTAGCACTGACTTCCCTGACTCTCTTTTGCCATCTGTCCCTATTGTTCATCACTTTTGGCATGTTCTCTACACTGCATCCTGAGTCTCCACCAGAGCTGATATTTTTTTGAGTTCATCATGTCTGTTTTGGATGATTTGTGAGATGGGAGGCAAGTGGCCGTATAACTGCTATTTTGTGTGGTACTACTTCTAGGATTTGTTCAAAACAGCATGTAGCATTCTTGTGTAGTTCTCATCTAGTTTTTTCTCCATGTGTTTTATTAGTGTATAGGTAGAGCATCCATACAGTAGTATTGACACAGCCATAACTTGGAAGAAATCCTGCTTTATTTTATCATATAGATCAGGTTTCCATATGATTGATAACCTGTTAATAGCAGTCCATGTCTTTGCTTCGTGGATATTGATATCACTTTCAGTTGATGAGATATTGCTGCTGAGGTATGTGAACTGGTTTACTAATTTCAGATGCTTGCCACTTAAAGTGGCTCCTTCTTGCTTGAAACACGAGAACTGTTTTATTTGCATTCCCATTAACAGCAATGTCTCCAGCTCCAGGCAATGCAACATATATTTGGCTTGGGTTGGTGTGTTTGTAAGAAGTGCCAGATCATCCGTGTAGTCTGCATCTGTCATAGTTTCTATGCAATATCATCTGCTTTTTTTTTTTTTTTTTTTTTTTTTTTAGTGTGAAGCCATTTTCTTTTATTAGATCTATTGATGTTCATAGTATGTTATCAAAGCAGAATATAGACGTATATGGCACTAATGTATCCTCTTGCAAATTATCAGCAACGATGTCAAAAATCAGTGTCATCTTCAGGTGAACAAACCAATTGTTTTGATGTTTTTATAAGGCATCATTATAGCAGTAACAGTTTTTTGGGAGGAGACTATATTCAAGTTTTATTTGCTTCATTTTTCCTCCGTGTATGGAATCAAATGCATTGAAGAAATTTATGAACCATAGTGTTTCTTCAAGATTTTTTACACATACTCCTTTGATGATACAGTGGATAGTCAGAATTTGTGCTATTGTGAATCAATTTCTCCAAATTTGTTCTGATTTTTCCTAAGAATTCTTTTGACTTCTAGTCTGATATGATTGAGAAGCAGGGCATTATAAACCTTAGCAGTTATAGCACTAAGTGTTTTACCTTTGTGGTTCTTAATGATTCTTAGGGAAGGAAAGCATGTTTCTGTATTGTGTTTGACACAATACAGAAACAGACAAAAGGCTGCATGCTTTCTTTTTACATTGTTTATACATTGTTACATAATTGAAGAAGTATGTTGTCAAATTTTCCTGTTTTTCATACTTCAGGAGGTATTTTGTCGAGGTCTGCAGGTTTTCTGCTTTAAATTTTTTCAATACTGTATCAAGTTCTTCCTCCATAAGCGGTTCTAGTTTGATGTCTAGTTGGCTATTGATAATTTTTTGATATGTTTATTAGTGATTTTAAGAGGATTTCCCAACAGATTATTGAAATGTTCTTTCCATTTCTGAAGTCTTTCTTCTTGTCTGGTAGCTTTAGATTTTGCTCTCTAAGTGCTTTTCCATTAGAAACTTCATATGTTTTACTAGTTCCTGGTATTTGGTGAGCTTTCTTCAGATGTTTTCCAGCCAGGCAGTTGTCAGTTCTCACATGATTACATACTTGGTTGAGTGTTGTTTGTCGGAACTTTTGTTTTCCAAGATCCATTCTCAGTTGCCAGATTGGAGGGCTGAGGAAAGTAGGTATGATCTTGTTTGTAGTAATGAATAGTACTTTGAGAAAAAAATGTTTTCCCTGTGTGGTATTTAAGAGATTGAATTCGTGTGCTATTAATTCTCACAACCACCTTAAATATCTGATTGTGACACCAATTGTAGTAGCCATCAGTTAAGGCTTTCTGCATACTGATAATATACAGGTTTGCCTGGTCAAATCCTAGTTATTTGCACAGTTCCCTCATTTAGTCATGTTTATTTTTGAGTCAATTTGCTGCATTTACTTATGATTCTCATCTCATTTGCATGTAGTTGTATTTTGCAGTGATCTGTCTATTTTGCTTGTTATAAAATTGTTCTAGAATCTCTATTAATAGATTCAATTCCTCTCTTTAGATATCCTTTTCCCAACCATGTTCATGCCATTAAATATGAAATTCCTTTTGTAATAAAAGTTTTGTTCATCACAAGAAATGTCCACACAACTGATTTCATTCCTACTTTTGGTTTCACATTTGCACATTTATCCTGCTGTTATATTTTTTTGTAATTTGTCTTTCATTAAGTTGATTTTTGTAATCAACAAATCCCCTGAAAAGACTTGATACAATCCTCAGTGCTGGTAAGTCCTCTTTCCCTCTCGCATATATTGTATTGTTGTCATTCCTTGATAGAAGGACTTTATGAATTATTAACTTTTCTTCCTTTGTGATCCAAATTATTATTTTGTTTTCTATGAATTTGCATGTTAATATAAGATATCTGGTGGCTGTTGGTGATTGAATAACAGTAACTCTCAAATCTTCAGAAAACATAGTGCAAATTGAAAGTGAAACTAAAAGGTGCAGGAGAATAACCAGAACATTTCTGTTGGCCACTAAAGGAAAACCTGACATCCATGATTCATAAATCTGGTATTTGTATTAAAGGATTATTGATCATGTGGTTTGTGTTTTACTTGAGTCTCTATAGTTGGTTGGATTCTTTAGCCTTGGTGTAAACTCTGAATTAAAATCAGCTGTACTCTGCTTAAATACTGAGAGTTTTTTTGCACCTTGCCAGTAGTGGAGAGGTTGGACAAATACATATACAGGTAATAGTGGTATACAGACATCCAGTAAGATAGATTGGTTAAATGTGAATTACAATCAGGATAACCAAGAGATTTCTGTTAACTCTTAACACAGAGAGTGTTTTATTTCAGTAATGAGTTACAGAGATGTGAATAAAACTTAAGGATTATAATTACAACTATAACAATTATGATATTTTGAACCCTTTATCAATAGAAGATATCTGGTCAGTCATTCTTGTATTTTTTGTTGTCATTGTGGGCAAGTATTTTACTAACCAACTTCTTGTTTATTATGTCTTGTACCTTGTCCTTTTATATTAACCGACATAAAGTTGGAATGGAACTCTCTACCTCTTCAGTAAGATAAATGAAGTATCTCGTCAAACATATTGTGATAATTTGCATTCAATTTAAAATGTAATGTAAATGTTCCTCACCTTTGTGGGCATAGGGCTGCAACCACACCTTTGTGAGCTTAGGGCTACAACCATACCTGTGATATTGCAGCAGTTTCATTGCAAGTATGTATTTACCCAAACTCTCCACCATAATTCAGGATGTAACACAAGATAAATCTTTAAGCAGAGCACAATTGGTTTAAATTCAGAATTTTCCTTCTCCTACACTGGTTACTTAACCAAAGCAAAAGAGTCTTGTCTACCCTACTATTTTACCGATAGCTGTTGAGAAAAAAGAGGGATTCATACTTCTTTTAAAGTGAAACACAAACTGCTCATTGAGTCCATTTCTTTAGACGGTATCCATTATGCCATTCATCTCTAACCATTTAAAATAACTGTGTTGTTAATTCTTCTTTTTTTTTCTTAAAATGTTTTGGTCCTGATGTGTCAAAGTTCTGCCTCTGTAAACAGGACTTTGATTTCCTCTGTTCATTTTGGTATTGAAGAGAATGATTGTTTTGATGATATTTGATAATTTATATACAAGTTATTTTGAAAAGTTTTGATAAATGGGTGATAGACCAACAAATTCTAAAAAATGTAGAGGTTTTTTGGCAATCAGGAACAAATCTTCAAATTTGTAGAAAAAACCCCAAAAAATAAATGAATAAAATGATTGAATAAAAACTAAAATTTGTGGCAGTTTTCCCACCTCCTTTTGTTTTTTTTAAAAATGAATTTTCCTGCAGTTCAAATTTAAAACCTTCCTGTTTCTTAATGTGATGACTTATTGATTTCAGTCAAGGAACTTTCAGACTATCAACAGCATATTTACTTTTTTTCTTCAGTTATTTTGAACGTTATGATTATATTAAGTCACAGAAATAACAGATTGTATGAAACAAAATCTCTAGTCATTTTTCTTTTTGTTTTTTATGATGTGATAGTTTCCTGAAGTATTATCATTTTATATTATTATACACAGACTAGCATCTTCATTGTATTGTTATTGTAGTGACAATATCTCAGCTGTTGTACCCCTTTCCCAACCTTTTTCAGTTTTCTGTCATAGTAACCAGGAGATTTTGAACAGAATCCTTCATTTAATTTACAAAGGATAAATTTTCATTCATCAATGGCCTTTGGGATTAAGTCATTTCCTGGTGGTGATGTGTTCAATCTCTGTTTCAGGTACTGTAAAAAGTAAAATACTTTAGTTCAGTGAAAGAGGCTGACAAGCATGTCATAAGGTTTAATTAACTCCTTACTAAAAGAAAAACAAATCTAAATCTGTGGATAAAACACTTTGAAATTCAAAGAAATTTAGTTCATACAACAGGCACCTGAAGGTCAAAATATACAAGATACAGACGTTAGTTGGAGTGAATTAGTATACGAGAATTCCTCAGCTAAAACATTTTGACAAAAGTTATTAATAAAAACAAATAATTTTTTAAAACACTGACTGCTGCATCCCTGGCTGAGATGGTTGGTTTTGTTGTTCTGTAAAATATTTGTATTAATGTATTGTCATTGGACTATATGTGCATCTGAGATTGAGTAACATTATGATAATCATAATGCAAAAAAATAATTTTCATATTTTTTTAGTTGAAATGTAAGTCTTTTACTTGATTTTATTTATTTTAATTTTGGGTAAAAGATTTGAATTAAAAATCCCTGTTTGAAAAAAGAAGACAATACAGAAAATTAACTTGACATATTTTACTATGAAAATCGGTTTTCCAGAATCAATTTTATTTGTAAAATGAAAAGTATAGATGATAAAGGGGAGAGAAGTGTATCACTTTTTAAAATATATATAAACTGCATCTACAGTTTCGTCATTAATTATTGATTTAAATAATTTTGTTTCATTTTTTGTTTATATCTTTTAATACTCTACATTCTTTGAGAATTCATTTGGTGTCCTCACCCAATCTATACTCAGAGTTTATATACATATCTATGTAAAACAGTTATGCTTTTCTCTCTCCATTTGACATTCATAGGTTTTGATTTTGTGAATAAAATTTATTCTGAAGAAGCTATATCCTTATAGTGAAATATATCAATCAGATTTTCCATATGCTCTTCCTTTTCTTATAATCACAAGGGTCATTCAAAAACTTCTAATCCCCACTCAGAGAAGAGCATACCCACCACTTCTTGTGAAACTAGAAAAATCGGCATTAGTATTTCTACTTTTAACTTAGAAAACTATAAGATGTTTCAGAATTCAAGGCAAATTCTTTTGTAGGAATACAATCCATAATTGGATATTTTCTTAGATTCCATTAATTATTTTTAATCTCTTATGATATTGTTTATTGAATGAACTGTTCATCTTCTGACTTTCAAATCTCTTTTCTCAGCATAAGAATCAATGAAAACATGGAACCTATGTGTAAAACAATGCTACTGCCATTTATTGCAACCTTTGATTGCTTCTTTTTAAAATCAAATGAAGGCAGACATGTCAGACACCTCAGAAATAACAACAAAAAACGTTTAGAATCTATTCTAACATAAATTTTATCTTACAAATTTTTGTTTTATTCTTACTCTCTCTCAAGCATACAATGCATATACAATTATGGATTAAAATAAAATCTTGTTTAAAAAAACATTAGTTTTATCTCATTATTGAGACTAATAACTTCATTTTTTTTAATACTAATTAGCTGGATTAATATCCTTATCTATTTTTTATTCTAATTATATGTACCAATATCATTGTCTTTTAAATACTAACTATATGGATCAATATCCCCTGGTTATCTAAAAATAGAAAAAATAACAACAAAAAACAAACGATCATAATCATAGTGATTTATTTCAGTAGTTGCAGTATCTTACTGAAATGACTCATTTAAAATAAGATCTAAAAATGATCTGTTATACATTCATCATAAATCGAAGAATTTTCTTGTCTTACTTTTTAACCTGACTGAATTGTTGAAGAAATTATCAACCCAATTTTTACAAAAAAAACCCCAAACATTTAGCAATAATCTTCAATAGTTAAACCTTTAACTTAGCAATCAATTGGTCAATCAGCAACTGAGAAATGTATGAATGAAATGGAAAAAAAAGTGATCCATCTTTTGAAGCCTGTGATTTTAAGAGAGCAGTGAAAATTCTCTGTTTGCCAAAAATGAAAGGTATTCATCTGAATCTATTTTGATTTTTTTGTTCATTTTTGTAATTTACTGTTATTCACACCAAGTTATTTTTTAAATATTATCATCTGATTTTTTGTTTGATGTAATTCTTTTTGCTGCTAAGTTAGGGGTCAATATCTTGTTCTTCATGTTCAACTGAGAATGTGGAGAATTCCAAGGTATGTCACAGAACACAAGGAACAAAAGTAATGATAAAAAAAAAATATACTCATCAGAATAATTAAGGGAATAATGTCAATGTTTTTGCACAACCTCTCATTTAGCTTATTATAAATTCTTGTTGACTGAATAGTTTTTTTTATTATTTTTAAATTCCAGGGCTTGGCAGCCAAGACGAGGTCAGGTTGGTGCATGACTTGTTTGAAAGAAATGGCTATAATCCATTGATTCGTCCAGTTAGGCATGTGAATGAAACAATCATTGTTAAATTCAGTCTTGCCCTCAGTCAGCTCATCACAGTGGTAAGCAATTATTGGCTATTGTTTCCTTTTATTTTTCTTTTGATTTTTAATACCAAAATTAAAGACCAAATTCACAAAATTTGTTGCCATCTTTTACTTTTGATATTTTCCATATTAGGAGAATTAATTATGAGTAATGATTTAAAATTTCTTAGTTTAAAAAAGAAAAGACTTGGTTTAATTTGTCTTTAGTTAAATTTAAAGACTTAATAAAGGATGGACATTCCTTTGAAAAAAATCTCCTTCTACAAATGCAATATTTAATCAATAAACCAGAGTTGTATCTTTTGTATTCATTCTTATTTTTAGATGAAGCATTATAATCTATGGTAATATTAAATCTTTGTCCATCTGTAACCAAATTATTATGAGAATGGGATATTTTAGCATAAACTTTTCTATGATAAGGTACTTTTAGATTTACCAGACAAAGAAAGTGAAACTGGACATTCGTTGTGGGAGGGGGTCCTACTAATGAATTCATTCTAATATAAATCATGAAAAATCATTCATGATTGCAAAGAATTTGGTTATTTTCCTGTTCTGAAGAGTTTCTAACCAAAATATCCACCAAAAGATTTATCCATTAGAGAAATGTGTGAAAGAAATAAGAAAAAGAATAGTCAGTTTGAGCCAGTACTTTTATGAATGTAAAGAAAAATCCTCTTTCAACAATAAGAATCTTTCTTCTTTGAAATCAAGGAGTCACAATCATCATCATATTTTTATTTTGTTCTTCACTGAAAAGGCTAAAATAGTACTTCTTCAATATGAAATCACCACTTTTATTTTCATTAAAAAGATGAAGGCAATCATGTTGAAACAGATGAATAAATGTT